>BEWF01000178.1:0-224481 GCA_002583695.1 Pleurotus salmoneostramineus
GTGGGCTGAGATGTCGTGCTGACGATAACTGAGATAGTCGACGACTTTCTTGCTCGGTTATCGGAGATGTCTATCACGGACTTGAATCCGTCCATGATGCAATACCCGCCTACCGAGAAGAAGAAAGAGAAGCAGAGACAAGTTGGCCCTCGGTCGCTCACCTTCGACCGCAGATGGCAGGATCAGGCGGACAAGTTCAATGCGGAGTCTCAGGCAGCACTCGCTGCCGGTAAAAGTACGTACACCCTCCCATTACATGATTTAACCTACTTACCCAACTAAAATTAGTCAAATCGCCCACTCATTATGCCTTGTTGGATATCGACCCCGCCACCGCACCTACGAACGATAAGAACATCCCCAAGGGCGGCCGTATCATAACTTCCCAGCCTCAATCTGGCTACCTCACGGACGTGTTGGACGGCCAAACGGAGTGTATCCTTCTCTCCATGCGGGACAAAGCCCAAATCCTCAACACGCCTGGATTCCCCCAAGCTATCCCCCGCCCTCGAAACCCTGGCGCGTTCGTCATCCGAGAAGTCCCTGGCATGGGGCTTGGTATGGTTGCGGCCAGGGATATCAAGTTTGGGGAGTTGATTTGCAGCGAACGGCCGCTGCTCATCACTACATCCCTTGTGCGAGGATACATGGATAAGGATGCGGTGAAGGGAAAGAAGATTCCTACGAATATTAGAGAGATGACGGAGGAGTTTAGGGAAGGGTTTCAGGATAGCATCGAGGAGCAGGAGTCGACTATCCAGCAAGCGTTGATTAGGATGAATGAGCGTGCGAGGGGACAGTTCATGGCGTTGCATGACTGTCATGCCGATGAAGGGACAAGTGGACCGTTGCTGGGTCGGGTGAGGACGAATGGGTATGGGATCTTCTCTTCCGCGGAGTATCCAAGTGCGTTTTTGTTTCCCTTTATCGCATGCCTTGCTAATAGTTCGTCATTTCAGAAGGGACAGTCTGGTACACCGCCGTTTTCAATTACCTATCGCGAATCAACCACAGGTAACTAGAACCTCTCATCGTCGTGCTCGGCCTTTGTTGCTGACGCCCCCCCTCCAGCTGTAGCCCGAATACCTACGCCACATGGCACTACGCGTCGCTTTCGCGGCAATGCTACGCAGCGCGACCTATTGCCAAAGGCGAAGAAATCACCACGACGTACATTGGCATGACCACCCCCTACGCCGAACGCAAATCCCTCCTCCAAGGGTACTGCATCACATGCACCTGCACCGCCTGCACCAACCCTCACTCCTACCTAACCAAACTCAACAACGTCAAGGACAACTTCCCCGCTATCATCAAATGGGCGTCTAACCCCGCTTTTTCTGATAACCTCCTCCTCATTCCGATGCAACAGCTGATGATCACGCTCGTCAATGAAGGGCAGCACGCGCATCCTGCGTATAAGAAGTTGGTTTATGGGCTCGCGTGTGTGTATTACGTGCTTGGGGAGTGGGGTGCTGCGAATCAGTTGTTCTCGATGAGGGTGAGGATTGATGAGAATAATGGGGTGGAGTGGGAGGAGGAGATGGACAGGGATTTGGAGAAATTGAAGGAAGCTATGGAGAAATCGGGGAGGAAGTTGCCGGAGGGGGAAGTGGATGACGGGGAAGAGGATGAGCAAGGCGACGACTCCGACAGTGAATGTCCTTCCCCTCCCGAACCAGCAGCATGATTCCCTGACGCGAGGGGACAATGATGCCTCTTCATCAACTCAATACGCTCGATAAAACAACAAATGCATTTTGTATTACCTTGGCCTTATCACCACGCCCTTCTGCGCTCGAGCGCCTGAGATGTTCGTTCGAACGTTCATATCAATCACTTCTTCATTTCTCTTTTTTTCCTCATTTCTCGGAGCATTGTTTGCTGTCCCAGGTCGACTTACACCTCACATGCACATCTTGCGTATTCTATCCCGGCTTACGATCCGTCATGAACAAAGCAGCATCTCGCCATCATGCATCAAATTTAAGCTTTGTCTGAAGACCACCCAACCTTCGCGCGTCCCCAGCCAATCTCTGAAGCTTCTCGGGTGTCCCCATGCAACGTGAATTTTTGCAAGACGTCACTTGACTCGATGCGAAGTGGATAAAAGGCTTTGCGGCTCGCGACGCAGTGATGGGGTTCTCGAGCTCGTGCCCTCATCGACAGCTCTTCTGACCACCCGATCGTACTAATGGCGACGAAAACGTCCTTGCAGAGTGGTAAGTACATTTTACGGTTGTTCGTGAATGGTTAGCTTGACTTGGCTTCTTTTCAGAGATAAAGGTCTTATCAAGGGAAAATGTGGTTGACTCTCAGGAGCTTGTCATTGCTTGTAACGGGTCTTTATCTCTCTTTGTTTCGGTTCGTCTAACCTTAGCAACTAGTCGAAGATTATCTCGCCGAAATTACTGGCAAACCCATCAGTAGAAGTCCTCCGTCATTGACACCATCGCCTTCGGTGGCGCAAAGTACTTCAAGCGAATCTACACAACCGTCGCAAGGATTTCTTGGTCCGTATACTCACTCCATCATTATCGTTCATCCATGTTGACCTCCTCTATAGGTCCCTACTCTCATCTACCCAATGACCCACGCACGGCTCCAATCGGACTGGCACTGCCGGGTACAGGCAGTGGTCTGACCACTCGGTCTCGTATCTACACCACACAGCCCCAAACCGGTCGCCCCAGCGTCGATGCCATCGATGGTCAGACCGAATGTGTCCTACTATCCATGCACGACAAGGGCCTTATCGTCAACGCACCCGGATACCCCCAACCTCTCCCACGTCCTCGACTTCCCGGAGGATTCGTTATCAAAGAAGTCCCAGGCAAAGGCCTTGGGATGATCGCCACACGCGACTTCGAGTTCGGAGAGCTGATCGTCGCTGAACGTGCCCTCCTCATCTCCAGCGCCGTTCTCTTCGGGAGTGTTCCGCAGATGAAGCCTGGTGACAAGCCTATGGAGATGAAGAACGCGAAGGCACTTGGGATTATGGTGCAGAAGTCGAGTTATGATACTGAAGAGGAGGTGCTGCAACAAGCGTTCGAGAGGATGGATGAGAAGACAAGGAGGAGGTATATGGCCTTGCATGATTGTCATGCACATGAAGGGACGAGTGGGCCGCTTTTTGGGAGGATGAGGACGAATGGGTTCCAGATTACCTTTGCAAATGGTGCACCAGGTGAGCGCAATATGGTGCCATCCTTCTCGATCAATGTCCCAAATCCCAATGATGACCTTCCCTAGAAAATGGCGCTGTATACAGTAGCGTTTTCGACAACCTTTCTAGGCTCAACCATAGGTTCGTCGTACGCTACCTCTTCGGGATCTCCCAGCGTGATATCTAACCTACAAGTTGTCTTGGTTTAGTTGCTCGCCCAACGCGGCAATGTCATGGTCTCCCCAAACCTTTTCGCGTCAATGCTACGCGTTGAGAACCATCAAAAAGGGAGAAGAGATAACTACGACTTACATGGATATCTCCCTATCCTACGCCGACCGAAAGCGAACGCTCCTCACCTATGGGATCGACTGCACCTGCAAAGCCTGCTCGAGCCCGAACTCCTTCCTAACACGGATGAACGCTGTCCAAGACAACGCTCGCGACGTCATGGAGTTCGCCTACAACACCTCGCCCACAAAATCCGGCGAGCATATCTTGAGAGAGGCTTTAGATTTGCTCGCGTTCGCCGACGCTGAAGGGCAACAAGCTCATGTTCGGTACCCGATTATCCTGCATAGTATTGCGTGCACGTACTTGGTGCTTGGTCAAGAAGAGGAGTGTAAGAAGTGGCTGCAGAGGAGGAGGACCTTGGATAGTCTTCGAGGGATGAAGAGTGCGGATGTGGGTGTCGTTGCGGATGTTGCTGCGATCAGAAATGCGAGGGAAAGAGGTGCGGCGGGCGCGCTCCGTACTGCTATCAAGACGAAGGGGAAAGCAAAGGGAAAGAACTGAACGTGCTATGAGTCTGGCCAATGAATAGTACACCACTGCCACCAGTGTAATGCTCCGACCAGTCAGATACTAAATGGGTGTAAAATTGTCAAGTTCAAGTCAAGGACAGAAAGCGTGACCACATTGTCGCGTCGCATCACAGGTCACGACACTGTGAGCCTGTGACAATCAAGTTCCGAGGCTCTATTGAGTCAGACTCTTGTCGGTCTTCGTACCCAAACTCTTTCCACAGTCAGATTCTTGCTTCGTATACTTTCATCATTATCTGACGCGCGATACTAGGGTCATTCATTATGCTTCCTGAATCTGAAGGCCTGGCAGAAATTGATGCTCAAATCGCCCATCATGAAGCCGCACTTCATCGTTTGAAAACGCTTCGAAATACCTACAGCCGAATTAACAAACTCCCCGACGAGATCCTTTCCCTCATACTTGTGACTTACAAGGAGGAAGTGAGACTCCGAAGCTATGGGGAGGATTTCCACGCGAGTAGCTGGACCAATGTTCTAGTTGTCTGTGATCGGTGGCGAAGCGTTATCAAGAACACCCCACGTTTCTGGGCGTTGATATCCATGAACGACTTCCCCATCTTCTTTAGAATGCTACACTACTCAGGGAGGGTGCCGTTGCACTTGCATTGTCCATTATACTCTCAGCACATTGGCGAAGATGGCTTTTGGGCTGCCGCTACTGAAGTCATGTGGAGAAGTCACCGTCTGGCGGAGCTCTCCGTGTTGGTTCATGATGATGAACCTGACCATCTAGACACACTGCTTGGCATGATGGATGAAATGCACCTGCCAGCACTTCGTACTCTTAAAATTCATTCCGGCCTCAAAAACGTCCTCCTTATCAATGACACCCTCCAAGTCGACTCCCAGGTCCGCTGGTCAGCCATGCCTTCCCTTCGCTACCTCGAGCTGGTAGATATCCTGATTCCCTCCGACTGCGCCCCAATCCCCTCGTTGGCGGAGCTTGCAGTCTGCTGCAATGACTTGACCGTATCCTGGCTTACAACCTTCCTTCGCAGCACACCAAACCTCGAAAAGCTCCTTGTTCGGGGACAACTTGGCCATGAGCCGCCAGAAGATGGGGTGTCAAAAGTCTCCCTCTCAGCGCTCAAGAGCCTCCACATCGACGCCTCAAATGTCGCCGGATCGCAGCTGTTTGGCTTGCTTGATATACCCAAATGTACTCAAATCTATGGGATGTTTCAAGGCTATAGCCCCGAAGTCACCACAGACGCCGTACTCTCCAACTTTCGGGCGCTTTGCACCAAGCTCGCGTCCGCAAGACCATCAAAAGTGATCGACAGAATCACCCTTACCAACATCGAAAACTCCTTCCACGAAATTATCCTATTCCCTGTGGATGATCTCGAGCCATTCCTTTTGCTGCGCTTTCCTTTCAGCATCTTAGACATCTACGAATCCAGCCAACTATGGGAATCGCATTTTTCATTGTCTTCGGTGACGGCGCTGACGATCGAGGAGCATGTAACGTTCAATGAGCGCAGCGTTTCCCCCGTGTGGCTACACCTGTTCTTCTCTTTTAAGAACCTCAAGCATCTCAAGTTCACACACCTGAAACCGTCCACACTACTCGTCGTCCTCTCGCATCTAGAACCGGCGCTTTCCAGTAGCCTCAAAGTGGATACTTTGGAAGTTGTCTCCTTCGCTGAGGTTGACTGGTCTCTCGTGGATGAGAACTCCCTCCACGCGTTTTTTAGGAGCTTGAGCTCGGCGGGGTGCTACATTCGCTTGTTTGAAATCCAGAAATGCAAGGTTTCTCAGTGGCAGATGGACATGATATCTCGGAATGTTGCCGTTCGCTGGGACGGGCATAACGACATAGACTTTTAGCACGAGCAATAGGATATCGAGGCCACGGACTCAGGCCTATGGAATAGAGTACAATTACGATATAATAACAAATGGCCATGCACTAGTAGATAAGTTAGTACCTCCTCCGTCTCCTTCCCGTCCTCACCAGCCACATTATCTATCATCCGAGCTTTAAGATTAAACGTCCATCTTCTCCGCGCTTTCCCTTTTGTGCTTTACACAAAGACCTCATAATATCACGATCATCGGGGCCAAATTTGACATACGCCTCTGAAAACTTGCTAGGTCTGACGCGTCGTCTGTGGATCAGAACGAGTTTGGCTCTAATTTAAGCATGAGGATTTGACGATATCAAAGCCTCGCGAGCCTACTCACAGATACTTCTGCAGCTCCCTACGATTCCATGGCTTCATGACAATTGGCGATAAGTCATTACTGTTAAGGAGTATCTCGTGGTTGAAGCCGAAGCATGACACCGACGCAGCGTAGACAGGGAACAGCTCGGGTGCCAAAAGTTCGAGTGGAAAATCGACATATCCATTTTTAGGCGCATCAATAAGTACCCAAGGTCGCGGGGAGTCCGGTGAATGCAGAGGTTTCAGGCAAGTTTCGTACCCGTCAAATGTTGGGCGGGTGTATACACCCTCAGGGGAGATGAGAAATATCGTGCCCACGAAATTGAAGTAGAGGAATGTCTTGCGCTGCTGGATGAGCGTCGACATGATGAATATAAGCAGAGCCGACTTTCCTTGAAGAAATAAATGACTTTAGTATCTGAGTGACGAGGTAACGAGTTGTCGACTCACCAGATCCTGAGGGCCCCTCTAAGCGATGCCCTCGAATTGGATTGACCATGTTGGAAGAAGATAACATGAGCTGCTCGAATACGTCCACCATTTCAGGCCGTACGACCAAGCGGCAATTCGTCAGCACTAGATGGCAGGTTTCGCCTCGCAGTGTGTCACCGATGTTTATAATATCGCCAATATCGTGTGCTTGATTCCGTTCGAGGCATTTCCGGTGGAAAGGGATCCACGCAGAGTGGCCTGGCTCAGCCTCCCATCCGAGTTCACAAGGTTGGTGGGACATGGGGGTTACGGTTGTAGGCATTCTGGTGGTGTTCACCGCCATTATATACCGATTTGTGTCCCAACGAACAGCTCCTATCATCAACACCCTCCTCCACGCCTGACGTATCCGACGCACTGCTTGCTCATCTCCGCAAGTTTGACAGCCAATCCTGACCCCCGCCGACCACACGGATGCTCAGCCAAGCAAAGGAGGCTATGAGAGCCGTCCAGAAACAACCACAGCATGGCATGATCACGATTCTCCTCTTCGTAACTTGAGGAGGTAGAGGAAGGAAGTTCGGCGATTCGGCGCTTACACGCAAACTCCCATTGCGTAAGGGGTGCCTATCGAATGACGAGTGCGGTGGTGGTCTGAGGTGAGGAAAAGTTTGCGAGAGTTGGGGGAGACTTGAGTATTTGAATTGTGTCGCACACAAAGGGGATGCGCTCGGTTTTCCGATGTGAACATCCGTGACAGAGCCCTTGTCCATGCACCGTGCTTCAGAAGCACGACGCGACCCAACCGTCCTTGGGAATTTTCTTTAGGCTTCCAGCAGGATCCGTGCCCAACACCACGCAAGGCGTAGATAATTGACCTTTCGAGCCGACTGAGCGGGTTGTATGAACCAAAAGGGACGGAGTACACACCTCCAGCAGCAGCAACGTTGCCAATGACTGCACATCTGCCTCGCCCGCCTAATCGATCCATCTGCGATTGAAGGTGACTGGGGCCCAGCCTATTCTTGCTTCTGATCTTGGTCTTAACTCTCCCCAGATTCCAAGGGAGAAAGTGGTTGACTAGCGCGGCTACCGTCAGTAAGACACATCTCAGGCGATGATGCACACTACACACGGTGATTCCGAAGTTCTCCCGACTCTGGGGCATTCCTCATCTTCTTGTTCATTCCTCAAGCCATGATATCGCCCATCCTTACTCAGGCTTTCTGGCGAGACATCAACGCAACAACCAATGCTTCAGCACGAAGATACTCACCAAGAGGTTGCTTCCTTAGCTGTATTCACGCGTTCAACAGAGTGGCATGCGGGGTGTCCATTGACCTGATTCCCTAGCCATCCTCCTCTGGCGAACAATCTACAAAAAGCTTAGTTCTGATGGAAGGAGGATAGAGCGAGGCTCTACGAACCGATTGAAGATGCGCAAAGCAGCTAGATCGGGAGCTGGGGACGGGAGGTGCTGAGAATGCTGCCAGTACCCCACGTTACACTGCCACCTGCGATTATCTTATCTTATCTCCCCTCTTACCGCTAAGAACCCGCTCAGTTTGCGCTCAGTCCTTGCTCAGTCCCCGCTCTTTCCTCTTTCCTTGCTACTTCCTGCCATGGAGGAAACCACTTCGCGGCCTCGCGCGCGCGAAGACACCATATCATCATCCATTTCCTTCCGCGAAATCCAACCCACCCAAACCATACCTCTCAGACATTCCGTTTTATGGCCTGACGCACCGATCTCACACGTCTTGTTACCTGAAGACAACCTTGGGTGGCATTACGGCGCGTTCCTCCCTCAAACTCATGGGAATACCTTACCTTCGGCCATAGAATTTCCCGGAGGCAGCGGAGGGAAAGCGGGGGAGGAAGCTCTTGTCGCGGTGATATCCTTCTTCGTGGAATCCTATCCTGTTCATCCCCTTGATGATGAAACAGGTGAACCCGAAGAAAGAGGCGAACTTGTACCTACTCGAATGCTTCGATTCCGCAAATTTGCTTGTGATGTCAAGTATCAAGGGCGTGGAATTGGATCGGGATTACTCGAGTACGCGTCTGCAGATGCTCGTGCGCGTCTTGTCTCCTCCATCCCATCGTCGACTCAATTATCAAGGGGTGGTGGAATCAATGAGACCGATGAAACCTCTAGATCGTCGAGGAATTCCGAGAATATCGTCCTTTGGTGTGATTCTAGGACGAGTGCACTCGGGTGGTACGAGAAGAAGGGTTTCCGATCGTTTGGGGAAAAGTTTTGTAAAGGAACGGTCGAGTATGTGAAGATAAAGAAGGAAATATGAATCCTACCATTTTAATCTTCGTCGCGAGGTGGCAAGTGATGTCTCTACTGCTTAGGTACCTCAGCTCAGGTATCTGCTCCCCCTACAAAATTCAAACTTATGTCGTACAGACGCCGTGGGGGAATCTCCACCTCCTGTTGCAGTGATTCCCTTCTTCGCGGAAGCTCATTCCGCTCATTCTTCTAGCAGAAAGCAATGACCCCACTCAGCACACAAGTACTTGAATGTACGATCTCGCCAATTGCTCGTGATGCTGAGGATCAAGGACTCGGAATAGGACCCATCATATGACAAAGAATTTGGAAGTCTGTCCACTGCACAGCCCAAGGTCATGTCTTCGAGGTCGCCGTGATAACCAAGCATTTATTTAGTACACAAAACCTGAGATACAAAACTACTGGCGTCCGAGACCTTTCCCTCTAGGTCGCAGCCGGCGATGATTAATTGATTACGATCCTGACAAGGGCGAAAACGTTCAGTGACAACCAGTAACACAAAAAAGCTTCACACTCACTAGCCTTTCCAAAATGAAAGAATCGCCGTATACGATAGCCCAGAGTGATCCTAAGTTTTTCAGCTTCCTCAAACACCAATTCGAGTTTATGACGTGCTTCTTCGTGTTGTGCTTGCAGCGTGGAATTGGGCTCGCGCGTCTCCACGCAGAATCGTCCCAGAATCTTCTCCTCCTCGTTCGCACACGTCTTCAATTTGGTCAGTAGAGCCTGGCCTGCCTCGGACACTTTCAGCTTCTCATGTAAATCCGCCATCTCCTCCCTCAAAAGGAGAACTTCTGATTTCACAACTGTGCTAATCACAGCAGCGACATCCCACGCGGAGTTGAAGCTAGCATCGAACATGGTGACCTGAGCGCCTTGATCAATCATTGCTTTCCATTTGTTCTGCTTGAGCTGTTCTACTCTCCCCGGCCCCATTTCGCGCGAGTTGGCGGTCCCCCACATCGAGGTCGCAAAGACGAATTTTTCCGCCGTAACTGATCCACACAGTGAAGACCATGTCTTCAACTTATTCGGGCATTCTAACGTCGAGCGGTTGCTGGAGATTGGATACATGTAGATGATGCCCGAGAGCTTGACCTTGTTCTTGCTTTTATCATCAATGGGTGACTGACTCTGTTAAGTGAATGGATGATGGAGCACTTACGCCAGCCAATTCGATATCATCGCCAGAACATCATGCTCGGTAAATTTCCCGCCGATCCCAGGGGAATCGAGAAATACTACCGTCTGCTTGCCGATCTTGGTCGGGACTTGCTGAACTTCAGCTGTTTCTGTCTCTAAGCTGTGGCCGATCTTCAGCTTATCACTGATGTTCAACCTCAATGCATAAGCAATGAACTTGCGTCCAGGTCAGGGACTCTTGGAGGGTGGGCGCATGTCAGTGGGATACCTACCGTGCTTTTCCCTGCTCCAGGCGGACCAATGACCCTGTTTACGAGTAACTCAACTCTCAGTAGTCTGCTCAGAAGCTTGCGGACTTACGCAATGACAACGTCACTCGCGGAAAAGGACATCGTTGAAACGGTTGCGCGCAGAGAGGCCACTGGGGACCATCCTCGACGGATTGCTTATAATGAGTTCCCTATCTCTCGGTCCTTTTTCATATAAACGTCCTCACTGTATCGGCGTGGCCGTTATCACGATTCATCCTGACAGATCTAGAAAATGGTCGAGGCCAAATGGAGTTGCGTTTCTCAGAGCTTGGAATCGCACCACGAAGGGCAGCATTTAAGCGCAGGACCTAACTCGTCAGTAGGTATTCGAACTGCGGCAAGGCCCTAAGTTCGTCCGTTCGATACAGCATCTGAGGGACGAGCGAAGAGTAAAGATTGCATGGTTGTAATTATGTAAATGGATTTGTCCAGTCAAAGATTGGCATTCCTGATAAGTTCCTCCGAGAGCGGAGATCGAGGTTTGATGCTGCACTTGAATGGTTCAACATGTCTGAAAAGGCCATCAGGGAACATCAATAACGTCTCCAAGTCGAATCTACTCACGTAATGAATGCCCAGAAAAACTGAATATTAGTTTCGGCAGTTTGTTCTATGTCGAACGCCGTTAAGACGGATGCAATGTAAAGCCAAAGGGCGTTCAGGGCCATATGTCTCCCTGGGCAGATGCTAAAGTAAAGAACGTTAACCGGAAAATGAGCGAACTAGATTAGACTGCAGTCATACCGTCGCCCAAAGCCGAAGCAAGCCTGGACAATCGCTTCAAGATGCGAATCGATTTTACCATCCTTGATGAAACGCTCAGGCTTGAACACATGGCTGTCTGGGAACTCAGCTTCGTCATGGAGAATGGCCCTGGAAGTCCGTCAGAAATGCTACGAATACGTTGGGTGGGATGCCCACCAGCTATTCGAATATATGATCGAGTCTTTGGGTATACGAAAGCCTTTATATTCGTCTTCAACGATGGAGAGGTGAGCTACAGCTAGAGAGGAAACGTCAACAACGATAGATTCGCTTTGGGGCATAATTTACCTAGCGGTAGGATCGGGCGCCATCTACTTGTAGATCAGCGGTAAACCTATTGACGAGGCGAAGATGCATACCTGAGGGTTTCCAGCACGACTGCAGAAAGGTACGGGAGGTGACGGCGATCCTCCAGGACAGGAAGGCGAGAGTCAAGATATAAATCTAACTCGGCCTGCGATTTTTTCTGGACCTCAGGGAATAGGACCATAGCGGCAAAGAACATGCCCAGAGTGGAAGAAGTGGTCTCAGAGCCACCTAGTATGGTGTATATTAGTCATTCCATATCATATGAGCGCGGAAATCAAATACCTGCAAATGCAGAAGACGCGACATTGCGGATAACTCGTTGATCAGGCCTTGACAACGGGGTCGAATTATCGTCTTGATCATTCAGCGACCGCGATACGAAGGACGGGGCTACATTTCCTTGCAACTAGAAATAGAAAAAAAATTGATTTGTTTACCGAAGAACAGTAAGGCCCCAAACATACCATCAGCGAACGGGTTTTGGTCAAAGGGGCTTCGATCATCGCCTCTAGGTCCTCTCTCGCCCGACGGGCAAATCTCAAGAAGTTAGCAAATGGCGTCCACGTTGGAAGATATTTGAGGAATGGTAGATGGTCGACAAGATATTCACCGGGCAATCCTGCAGCAAAGAGATACCGATGAGCAGCGTCCGAGCGAGTGACAATTGGATCGCTCTTCTCTTGAATTTCGAAGCCATAAGCGACGGAGACTATGGTAGCACTGAGCGCACTGCGTTTATCATGGAGTCAATGACAATGGCCAAGGTGGCTAACAAGCCACTCACTATCGAAGGTGTGCGAGGAATTCGCTGGGTTCATCCAGGAGTCGCTGAAGGAAAACCCTGACGTATTTGGTTTGCGTTGGGATTTGATTCACGGCATTTGTTGGCCCGAACTCTTGCCAGAACATCCTACGATGGGTTCGCCAGTCCTCCCCGTATGGGATAAAGGTGATGATAGCATCCCACCCCATTCTGTCAGGGAATCAGACAATGCACGCGGTAGTGTGAAGTAAGAACTTGCAATTGGTTGAGCATGGGTGACGGATGTCTAGAGTCAGCGGAAATAAGTGTGGAAACTAACGGGGCTAGACTATGCCACACCTTCCAGAGTAATGTGCTGAACGGCATGATAACAGCTCGTTGGCTGCACTCCAGGAGTTGAGGACAATAGTTGACGTCCCGAGGACTTGGAAATGGAGGATATCAGAGTCTGTCAGAGGTAAGTTAGTTGAGCTTTGTGAAAGTAAGTGTCGTTGAACCGTAGTAGTTTGACAAGCGGGCGTATTCTAGCCATTGCCTATGGGACGGAGGATTGAGGTTCCCAATGAGAGGCCATTTCCTTGGACCGGGTGGCAGCGGCAACGAATGGGACTTCGTTCGTCTGACCACGACGAGCGCGAGACAAGCGACAATAGAGAGGGATAGATAGACGACTGACATAGCGTTCTAGGAAAGTTCGTACTGAGGTGAATTCGCTGTCCCTTTTATCGCGATCGAGTTTAAAGGGACCACATCCGAAAGCCGAATGAGACTCAGCCCGAGGGGTACGATGTCGCAGATCTCAACAAGGGGACAGGACCTGGGATAAGGGTGATCTAAAAATGACAATGCTTTCCCCGTAAGCATAGTTCGAAGGACAGGAACCTGTTCACGACCTATATGGATATCGGTGTAGAGAAGATGCCCAAGGGAGGTCTGGTACGTACAACTTCCGGTGGCCATTACTCGGCGATCACACGTCTTAACTATCAAGTAGCACATTGGATACAAAAGAGCGCTAGTGCAGAAAAAATGAGAAGTGAGGAACGTGTTAAAACCTTGAGCCTACCGTAATACCTTCTTCCTCGTCGCAATAAGCATGCGCACAAATGGAAGGAACTTCGGGCCCAGCATTGGCATAGTAGGGAGAGGAGATTTCGCAAACTTCTCTGTTGTGGGAAGTAAGACGCTTCGTGGAACAATCAACAACGCGGCTATCCCATATTAACTTTTTGAGTACCAAGGCCATCTCTGGGTACTAATCCATTTGAGGATAGGTACAGGTCTGCGAATGTGAGAGCCTCTATGGTGGGACATGTCAAGCAAGATGCCAACGAAAAACGTACGAAGGAGATCGCATTGTTACTGGATACTACCGCTGGGGATCTGTTTTGATCGTTGTTGTTCCAGTTCCTCGACCTAGTATATCTTCGCGGGAGCATCTGCGGAGACATCAGGACCAGGGGCTGAGAAGGCCAATGTGATCGCGCCTCATGGGTGGACTCACCGGGTCTGGGAACTTCTTCGCTGCCGTGCGTGTATACAAGCCTGTTGTAGACACGAAGCATCTTGTTCCGTCGGCGAAGCACGATGTCTAGACTGAGTCGAGCCTACGGGCCATCAACTACTACCTTTCATAGCGTTGAACAGCGTACTAGACCACCACCGTTTTCTGTGCTTATCGCGAAATATCTCGGTCTTGATTCTTATCCGACGGTATTCCAACACGATGGCTCTGACCATATTGTCGTGGAGTGTAACCGGGCCTGATGATAGTCCCGCGTCCCGCTGAAAACAACACACGTTAATGTCAAAGAGAGAGGCATGAGCTTCATCTGCCGTCGAATTGAATTGTAGTTGTGACATGCGTCCATACGGAGAACAAAGTAACGATCACAGAAAAAGGATCGTGGGTCTAAGACATTTGGGCCGCAAGACGCTCATGGGCAGTGGCGGAAGACGCTAGACCAGGGAAGGTGGCACAAGTGGCGCTTACGAAGTGGTGTTACTTCAACATTTGGAGCCCAGCCTTTACACGGAAACGCTATCAGCGACAATAACGGGAAGTCAAAGAAGACATACGGAGTCGGGTTCTGTCTTGTAGTTTGGAAAAGCCAAAAGAGTTGAGAGTGGCTCCCAGATATCTTCACCCACGATAACGGATGATCGTATTTCGCGGTCTAGAAAGGGCTAACAATGGACAGCAAGCAGTGTCCTAGATTCAAGATAAGACTGGGGAACCTTGCGTTAACTCAGGACTCGCTCACCGGGGCTCTATGTCGTGGGAGCTGATGGGCAGCTGCCTCGGGTTATGTCACCGTCCGTGGTGGCCTGTCGCGCTCGGCGGACACGCGGACGCAACGAGGGCACCAATCGCGACAATGGCCGGTGTCACCAAACGCAGATATGAGATGTAAGTGGAAGTGTCCCGAGTGACCGACTGAATAGCCAACTCTTGAGTGGCTCAGGAGGCGAGCGACGAATTGAGTGACAGAAAGGTCCTCAAGGAGGTGAGTGGGAAAAGCTTTGAATCAAAGATGGAAAGAAACTACGATCATGGCCGTGAGTCGACAAACAGCATCTGAGGAACGGACTAACTAAAGGGGCATGAACGTGATGAACAGAGACATCAATAGTCACGGTAGTACGTCATTGTTGACGGCTGCACAGACGGCGAGCGATTAGCGAAGTTCAAGGCTGAATGTGTGCGAACTCACTAGCCCAAGGTGTCTATGCTTAAGGCCACACAGGAAATGACGGATCTCCGGAGACAATTACGGTCGTACTCCCAGTCTGTCAAACCTTAAAGACGATCTGGGGGTGGAGGATTCAGTACACAGGCACGGGATGAGTGTGGAATGCGCGACGAGCGCGTTCTGCCGGGGGTAAGTCCTCTTCAAAGCCGCCTATCAGGTAGCACGAGAGCACGCCTGAGCACACGTCAAAAAGTTCTAGAATAATCATTCCTTTCGTATCACCAACATCTTCAATTTGCCTATCTTGGAGCATATGTCTACAAGCGTCGGTCGATTGGCCATTTCGCCTCCAAAAATATCACCCTGGACGTTACATATGAGAACCGAATGGAAAAGAAGGCCGATTGTACTCACCTGGTAGCGAATCTGAGAACAGGACTCATGCAATGTAAAGATGTTTGGCCGAGTGGGGTTCATGTAGTGCTTGGGTTTTTCGGTGCCATCACAGCACTGAAAGCTGAGCCTTCTGTTGACTGTGACACGATGTAGATAACGGGTGAGCAGACACCACAGGTATGGGAAGCAAGATACGCGTACCTATGGTAGAGCAATATTGAGTAAAAGCTTACGGCTTTGTATTCGTTCATGCACGCTACGAGCCAAGCGAAGAGGATACGATGCCATGCCCGATTGTTCAGTCAGCTTGGGCTGCCTGCACTGTGTATTGCTGTGGAATGAGTGCGTGATACGAGGGGGGACGTCCATCTGACAAAAGGCAGATTGTGGTCGCTCGCCAAACGTATTTTCTTAAATGCCGTTTTGGAGACGAGGACCCTCGTATCATACGCAGCATCGAGAAGAGCGTACTTGACCAGCATCGCGTGTGGTCTGTACTTCTCGGGTATGTATAAAGAACCGATGCGAAAGCAAAGTAAAGTGAACTCGAAGGGAAACTCCAAACTGCAGATGGAGATAAGATAAGACGGATAAGACGCCTGGATGTCTGGCGCAAGTCTGGCGTCCATAGTCGATTCAGCTGGCTTTACCAAGCGTCGAATCAAGCCCTGATGAATGGCGTGCTTCTACATGACCACCATGGGTATAGCCTGCCCGCGTATT
This sequence comes from Pleurotus salmoneostramineus, assembly GCA_002583695.1. Classification (NCBI taxonomy): domain Eukaryota; kingdom Fungi; phylum Basidiomycota; class Agaricomycetes; order Agaricales; family Pleurotaceae; genus Pleurotus; species Pleurotus salmoneostramineus. The sequence continues at coordinate 15,999 of BEWF01000178.1, forward strand.
CGTAGCGTAGAAGGCGGGTGGTTAGCACCCCATAGAAGGATCAAGGTCTGGAACCACGTTTATATGGCTGTCATCGCCTATGCTTCTTGTACACAGGGCGCTCCCGAATGTGTAACTACCACGACGAAAGTTTCGGTCAGGCAGTTGGAAGAAAGGATTGTGGCGACGTTCTTTGGATCTCGGAAGGATATCGACAACAGTAAGAGAAGTTTCGGTGGCGCGACGGCGTCACCGGTGCGATCTCGCCTGTGGTCCCTGCGCCGTACGTGATCCGACATGATTTGCAATCGTGAGGATGCCTGTGAAGGCAACCTGCGCCCGTCCGATTTTGAGCTAGGGCAACGTCCCGCTTCGATGTTTTCCAGCAAGGTTTCGGAAGGTCTCGCAAAAGTATTGCGATGGCTTTCTCAGTCAAGCTTGGTGTACATACTCTGGTACCAGGATTCGCGAATGTTTCCGACGTAGAAGTAGGCGCAAAGATGGTTGGGAGAGCAATGAAGCCTAAGACGAAATGGAGCAGGTCTAGGGCCTTATTTTCACGTCTAAAGTGCATTGCCTGCTCGTAAAGCAGAAAAGACTGATATTGAGCTGCACCATGGTCAAGGAATGCGATCAACTCACAATGCAGAGTTCACGCAGGCGATGCCCCGAGCTCTCATTGGCGGTGGTGAGTGATACCACCTTGAGACGCCATTCAAGAGAACCCTGCAGCAGCAACCTATCCCTCTCTTTCAGCAGATGTCGCAACTCCATATTCTGGCACCATAGACGTTATGATGCGCTCAAGCGTTTAGAGTTCGTCTTGGAGGCTTCCAGGCCGGTAAAATGAGGTCGCAGGGTCGTATCCTTGCAGAGGACGCGTCTCTCGTGTAGGGTGCCCAGTCCACAACAAAGTAACGATGCAACCCTCTTGTGGTGAGAGTCTGAGAAAGGCAGGTGCACTTTTGCAAGCGGGTTTCTGTGTTCTAGCATTCCCAGCGAGCTTTACAGGACGATGGCGATGGAGGCACAAGTTCAAGATGAGGATTGGACCGAAACAGGACAACACTTGGCAATGGACGCGCCGGTCTAGGCCCATGGTCATGTGACGAGACTCCTGTGCACGGCCCCCTTTCCCCTCGAAAACATCGCTGGGAGCCACTCTCTAGCCGTTGGTGAATGAATTTCATTGTATATGCCGTTTAAGCAAGTATTCTCGCAAGATACATATACAGGGATAAGAGGGCAACCCTTTTGGAGCGGAAGAATCAAACATCAAATTCGTACAACGGGAACAAATTAAAACAATCACTCTGAGTCCGACCAAAAGTCCTCTTCCTCTCCATGAATCATCCTACGACCTCGCTCTATCTTCTTTTCATCCTTCAATAGCCGTCCCGCGACTATCTTTCGCTGACCTTGTATTTTTCGCTGGAATTTGTCTCCCTTTGAGCGGATATATTGGCGAGTTGTCCAACCACTTTCGCGCTCTTCCTCTTCCTTCTTCGCAGCTGCTTCCGCGATTCCTTGTCCAGAGGCAACATCGTGACTAACTTGGAACTGTTCATCTGGATCCGCATCTAATGACTGCTGGTGATTTTCGTTCAATGGGACACCGTTCCATGTTGCTCCAGGTCCGCCGAGAGGATGAGTGCGAGCTTGTGGATTAACTACAGGCCCCGATATAGGCTACAAGCTGCTTTATAACGCCCTCGGGAAAGGCTGAGAAATGGGAGCGTACGGATTCGTTGTGTCGACTACGGATTGACTTTTTTTCTTCCGAAGGCGGTTTGACGTGTTTGAAATAATCGGCATCGTGTCTTTCTGTTGGATGCGGATGGGGTGAGCTCATGATAGGTAGTGGTCAGAGAAGGGACTGATGCGAGCCGAGCGAAACGTTCAGGTCATTTGAAGTGCTCGCGGAGTGGGATTATGATGTCATAAGTCGTCATCTGCGGTCGCTGTGGAACCAGTGGCTGGCTTCTCAGGTATCTACTTCCAAGTTCACGAAGATGGACCACCTGTGAGTCATTTCATCGTTGGAGTACATTGATCCGATCGCACAGATATACAAGTATTGGGTACGTTCAGATTCGATTGGCGATATGATCTTAATACAAAGCTCATCCCCTCCAGACGCTGGGCCCAGGTACCTAAGCAATGTCCATTAGCCGAAAAGCTCGTCCAACGTCGCACTACTGAGTCGAAACGTACCCTGTAAGCCGTAGGGACTGGCCAGTAGATATTGACAGTGAGACCCGGGTCTATTCGAGCACCATCATTTAACACTCCCAGTGACGCCGTTTCAATAAAGGCACTCACCACTGGAAGAAACGTAGCCTGGGATCGAAACCTTAGAAGGGTTTCCGCCTCCTCCACCAGTGATGCTGACTTGAGCGCAGGATATATACCACTGAGGAGCACCAGCGACATGAAGACCGATCTGCTCGATACGGACAAGGTACTGGGTGAAAGAAGATCGTGAACACCGAAACGGGTACTGTCATTCAATATCTCACCTCTCCAGAAGGGACACTAGAAGGGATGGTCGTCGTCAACTGGCTGAGACCGTCGGCTTCAAACTTGAATGGGTTGAAGGTGGCACCCCATTCGTCAATCTGCAACAAGAAACGAGAAGGTTGAGAACCATGCCAGGCTAGAAAACGATGACGCCTTCATCGCACCTTGAACCAGTTAGCTCCACTTCCATCCCAGGTCGCGGCAGTCTGTCCAGCAGGGACTTGACCTAGGTAAATCGCAGCGGGACCACTATGGTAGAGAGTGTTGTCCAGGATAAATCCAACCGTACTTCCCGCGGCGACACTAACTGTTGATCCCGCGGGAGCTGGGTTGACGTTACAGCGTAGGCTGTCGGAGGTAGCAGACTCAACGGGAGAGTTGTTGGTGGGCTGACGGATGGGGGAGGTAGACGTGGATCCACCACCGATGAACGTTGTCCAGACGTCTAAAATAGAGCGTATCAATGCTATGCGAACTGAGGGAGTAAAACGACGAACAATGAGCTGAGACGCTTTGTGCAGCTGCGGCGACGAAAAGTGCTAGAGTAGAGAACTTCATGACTGCTCGTTAGTCGTTAGGAGGGAGGAAAGAGGATAAACCTGATTGACATCCATGTTGTGAAATTCACCACATTTTATACCGTTTTCTGGAATGACAACCATAAGACGGAGAGTTAGCTCGCTAATCATGACCATAACCTCGTGTTCAAGCGGGAAAACCGCTGAATCTCATGTTCGGGACGAGAACATTGGCACGAGGGTCCAAAATTTCTCCCAAGTCGGCACCTTCAGCAGACATACCGACTGTTCGTGCGAAAGATCGCCCATGTATGTCGAAGCGACATCTCCACAGATGACTATTAGAGACACTAAGAGAACGTTATGATTGGACAAAACGGCATAACCCACTCGCTCAGCTCAGGCACCAAAAGACATTCACGCTCGGCATGCAAACCCAGAAGTACTTTGTCTTGTGGAAGGAAGGTCATGGTACTTGCGTACATTGATTGCGTGATGTAATCTGATTTCTGGGGTTAGAGTTAGTCGTTGCGGAGCGGATGTATATCGGCGACGGAGAACGGTTATTGCTTGGGGAAAAGGACATTTGATCTCATCTGGGGCGACAGCGCCAAGGTATTAGATGTATCATGCGAGCTTAAAGAGCAACGTGCGTTTTCATTTGGAAGGTGCTGGGAGACACGACATATTGGTACAAGATGATAGCGTAAAGGTGCGTTCTATTCATCCAGTGAAGGGAGCGGGGCCGGGGACCTGCGTGTGTTTCGTCGATCAATGTCTCTGCGGTACGAAACCCGATGACTATTACTCACAGTGTAAGCGGTGGGAACGGGGTTGTAGATGTTGACGGTAAGACCGGGGTCTATTAGGCGGGAAAGGTGCGTTAGAATGTGGAGCATAAATTACCGAAGAGAGAGAGAAGCAGGCTTACCGCTGGGTGATACATATCCAGGGATGGAAACCTTGGATGGGTTCGCGCTTCCACCGCCAGTGACGGTAATTTGGGCACAGGAGATGTACCATTGAGGGGCACCAGCGACGTGGAGACCGATTTGTTCGATACGGGCAAGGTACTGATTGATAAACATCTTTTAATAGCCGCACGCGTACATAGTAGGGAGAGTACTCACGTCACCCGAAGGAACGCTGGCAGGGATGGTGGTGGTAAGCTGGCTCAAGTTGAAGTCCGTGAACGAGAAGGGGTCGAAGGTAGCGCCCCATTCAGCGATCTGCCAAGCATCGAGTATTAAAAGGGGCTAATCATAACGAAACGGACTGCTGTTACCTTGAACCAGTTAGCGCCAGAGCCGTCCCAGGTAGCAGCGGTCTGTCCAGCCGGGACCTTGCCAAGGTAAATAGCAGCGGGACCAGCATGGTAGAGGGTGTTATCGAGGATGAAGCCGAGAGTGCTTCCAGCAGCTACAGAGACGGTTTGGGAAGCAGGAGAAGGGGTGACATTGCAGGTAATGTCAGCGGAGGTAACATCCGTAACAGGGGAATTGTTGATGGGTTGGCGAACGGCAGCGGAAGACGTGGTCGACCCAGCGATGACAGTGCTCCAGATATCTGCAACTTTCCATTAGCTTCCACTCGCAGACCGTGACTGTAGGCACGAAACGTACAGTGAGCAGAAACAGAGTTAGCCAAAAGGGCGAGAGAAGCTGCGACGCGGATGCCTTTCATTGGTGCGTATGAAACTGTGAGTTGAAGTGTAGCTGTCGAGTGTGCTGAACGTTGAACCTGCTGCCCACCCACTCCGTCTTCTAACACCTTTTATACGCTCTCGTTAAACGGAATATCCATCCGTCGACCATTTCGAAGCACCATCGAAGCCCCAGAAAGCATACGTCCCGGACGCTGTCGCTAAAGCCTGCTCCACAGACGCAGTCCCGCAAACGCGCAAGGGATGGAGAAACAAACGAAAAAAGATGCTCATCAAACGCATCAATCACCAATAGCATGGGTGCAGGGAAAATCGTCGGCCAATATCGAGGTGAACCTCGTGCCAAGAAGGACGAGTTGGTCTCCGAGGTTTAACGGACGTTTTACGAATATCGAACGCGTCATGCGCTTATCCTCTAAACTAACTCTCTCATCAGCACTCTCAGCCTAAAAAGCGTCATGGAAAGAACAAACATACGGACTGCTAACCCGGGTGTCCAATGACGCCATTCGAAGTATAATCCTCCCGTTCGTGGTACACCCACCGTAAGCGGACATAAGAAGACCCGATAGTTTCTCCTGAGCGGATTCTGCGCTATCTTGAGGCATTTCTCGCGCAAAACAGGGTGGAGCCATAGCAACGAGACTTCGGCAAGTAAGAAGAAGCCACTTTCGCAGAAACTTTGGCTCCATAACTTGACATTCCTGCCCAGCCGAACCGAAGTTACTTCCAGAATGCGGGAAATCGTGGAGCAAAAGTGGAAGCCGAAGACTGGGATGTAAGTCCGGGAGGAGATACACGCAGGCTCAACCTTGAATTGAGACTAGAGAAGTTGGGTGAAGGCTCGACTCGGAGTGATAGAGGAGTGGAATCAGATGAGCGCAATCGAGGTTGGACTCAGCAAACAGCAAAAGCAACCTTGAACGTTTGAACCCCGAGGCTATCATTCGATCTGACTCATCAAGCGCCCAGCAAGCGCCCAGATCCCTAAATCATGTCAGTTATCTTCTTTTTCTCAACGTTTTCTCTACAGGAAGTGAGTAAGCGGGGCTAGCGGAATTGCTTCGACGTGTATCATGGACACATGTCTCCGTACGCGGAGCCAAGTGTACGTGGCTGGCTCGGAGGCGTCCATCTTTGTTGCTCAGCGGTGTTAAGGCAGAAAGAAGCACATAAAGCTATCGTCATGCCAGACCAACAATGAGTCGACTGAGAAGCTTAGTAGTATTACAAGGGTTCGAGACTATTTGCAACGAGGCTAGTTCTCCAGAGACCGCGATACATCGACACTTTGCCCATAATAACGCGTTTTCCCTCCTTGGCATTCTCCTCGACTGCTAACTTCCCAGTTATCATCGTCGCCTCAACATTCAGCTTACCCATAAATGACGACGTATCACTGCTCGCAGACGGTACCGAGCTACTCTCCATATGGCCTTGGCTGTGAAAAGACTCACAATGACTTCGTCGTGCGACAGCGATCTACGGTCCACTACCGCCAGATTGGTCCCTGTAAGTACAAGAGCGTTCATTTCTTCGCAGCGTTTCATTTAAAGCGTTTACCCTGCCAGTGCCCAGGCTGCGTTGATGACGCCCTGAGGATGGCTCGACTCGGCCGGAGGAATCTTTGGCAGGTAGCCAGCCTCTTTCGCGGCATCGTTGCTGTGTCATGCACTTTCGCTAGGTCCCGTCTTGGAGCTACCGAAAACTTTGGGAGACTTCGAAGATGTGTTGGCGTCAAAAACTTCTGACGGAAGAGCCTCTATACCTGCCGTCGGAGGTACAAGTATCCGAGCAGTCGTAGCGGTGTTGCGATTTGGCTAGAGCGGAAAGAAGGGTTACTCGCAGGTATTTTGTTGCGAACGGCTCATATACGTTGCGCCTCGATTAACCTGAAGAATATGCTATTATACAACGGGTGCAGACAGAGGCCCGGTCCAAGAAATATCGTACATTTACACCTTGCCCATCAAGCGCTTTCCCTCCTCGACCTTCTCATCGTTCTTCGCCAACTTCCCAGAGATAATCTTCGCCTCTCCCTTCAGCTTATCCATGAACGACGGCTTATCACTGGTCGCAGACGACACTGAGTTGCTCTCTTTCATGTAACCCTGGCTGTGATGGGACTCATGGTGACTCCCTCGCGCGACAGGAATCTTCGTTCCACTAGCATCTTTCGTATCTTTAGAAACAAGAGCGTTCATTTCTTCGCAGAGTGTCAAGGCTTTTTGCTTGGGCTCACCTGTGTTGACGACGCCCTGTGGGTGGCTCGACTGGGCTGTCGGAATATTGGCGGGTTTAGGTTCGATACCAGCAGCTTTCGCTGCATCGTACATGGCCGTGTCATGCGCCTCGTTAGGTCCAGTCTTGGGGCTGCCAGACACCTTCGAATACGTGACAGATGTGTCGGGATCGAAGGTGTGGGAGGCACCGATGGAGGAACGTCCATGACTACCGACAGTGGTGCTTTTGTAAGGTTCGACGTCGCCAGTTGAAGAAGGGGTTTTGCTAGGAGAATTGCTAGCGAGGCCGATAGGAAGGGCTGGAGGCAGCGACGAATCAGCCGCGAGATTGGCAGGAGTGGGCGGGAGAGCAATGTTGGAAGCATCAGAATCAGCCTGCGAGGTCTCGTTCCTAGCGCCGGTACCAGTCAAACGCGAAGGAGACAAAGACTTCCCCGCGTGGTGGTTAGTTGTCGTCACCACAGGGCGGGTGGTCGATGGATGCTGAGAACGGCTGTTGACAGCCTTTTCCTCAGGCAAAAGAGCGATTCCCGTTTCATTCTCCCCGCCTGGCAAATCACCTACACCACCGCTACGCTTCACAGAGCTAGTGGGTTCATGGGGATGAACGGGGCTCGAGCCCGCCTGATCACCAACACCAGCCACAGCAGGTGTGTGCGTGGATGGGACGTTGGGCCGACCTTCAGACCACGCTTGCTCACCTGTAGCCTCGTTAGTGCTCGTCAAGTCGGCAGTTAACGGAGTACAACTCACGAGCATATACTGAACCAAATTGCTCTAGAGAAGTTCGAAGGGAAGAACATCAGTATCATGAGCATCTCGGACGTGGCCAACAGACATACTAGCTGCTGCCAATCCTTCTTCCTTGCGCTCCTCTGGCAATTTTGCCACACTGGTTTCCGATAGAGTGCCTGGGAGAGCACCTGCGCCGCCTGAAGATTTGCCCATGTTGCCGTAAACTTCTGTAGAAGGAAGAGAGGTTGGCTGAGCCCCTCCAGCTATAAGAAAGTCAGCAAGCTTCGACGAGCTCAAAGAACTTGAACGTCAGCTCACGTAGATACGCTCCAACGGACTCTGGCAAATACTGCTTAGCCGTGGTCCCAGCTACCTCCAACGCGTGCTGAACGTCTTCCTGAGCTGGTAAGTACTGCTTGGCCGTGTCCACAATACCAGCAGCCGCTTCTCTCATGGCGTCGGTGACATTTCCAGCGTCCTCCCTCGGGTAAGCACCAGGGAAACCTGGAGTCGACGCAGACGACGCCGTGGACACCAAAGGCGGAATATTGGAATTTCGTGAAGCACCACCATAGCTGTTATTCGGAAGCATACCAGAATTTGTCAAAAGCGCGGATCCTTTCGAAGTAGGAGGTTCTTCTGAAAGTTTAGACTGCAGGGCAGACGTAGTACCTTCTGCCCATTCGTGAGCAGGCGTGTCAGGCAAAGTGGTCGAGGCGATGGTGGGAGCCATATTCATTTGGGGGCTTTTAGGAGTTGACATGGTGGTTGCGGAAAGAGAGTCGTTCGGGAGAGATGCAGGTATATATACCCAAATCCCCCCATGTCGCGGTCATCAGTGGAGAGGAAGAAATGACGTCTATGACGTCACTCGAAATTTCAGGTTCACCACATGATCGTGACTGGTCCATGGACCATGGTTGAAGTTCGACCACGGACTCCTGCACGGACTTGAACTACTCAACGCAATTTGCAACGCATAATGCCAGTCTCAAACGACAAAGAAAGTCCCCCCGCAGCACAGTCAATCGTTTCCTCGAGGACGTTCTTTCTTTGATTTTTGTGGAATACAGGGCAGCACATGCTTTTTATGACCACGATCTTGTGCAGTGGTTGGACGTCCTCATCGTCTGCCCCTACTCGCAAGATATCTTACTCAAAACTTGCTCAAAACCTCGCGTTTCTGGTCCACAATCTTTTCCTCAGGCTAGACTCTCATTCTCGTACGCCGAATGCTGTAAAAATTCAAGAATGCTCCGCTAAACCTACACTGTGCTTTGTACAGTCGGATCCCGGATGAACGTTGAACCCACATTTTGGGAGGTTGTGAGAGAGGCCACCCGTTAAGGGGAGTCTCTCGAATGACTTCAAATCGATTTGATAAGAGACAAACGCTCTCACATCGACGAGCTTCTTGATAGTGTGACCCAGAACGTGAAGTCTCTTCATCAAGCTCTTTCCAGTCAGGTACAGTGGTTGCATGCTGTCGCGTCGCCTACTTGTCCACTTCCCGCATTATCAGACCTCATTGTCTCCTTCATCGTGGACACGGATGAACATAAGCTGTCTATGTCCTGACCTTCCTCCACCAAATGCCGAATCTCGAGCGCCTCGAGCTCGAAGATCCTGACGACCAAATACGCCAAGGAGGCCTCAATTCCGTGATCCATCTCTATAAACGACGCACCCTAACTATCACCTTTATGACATTACGTTCTTCGACTTGCTTGATATCCCTTGTTCAACCAAAATCCACGCCAAGCTCACCGAGTTCCAATACGAACCTCAACAGGATCTTTCCGTTATGTCGCGTCCGCAGGGACTCTGCTCCTGACTGACGATGAACAACAATGGGAATAGAGAATCCCGCGCCGGATGGGCAACGCTTTGCCCTTCCAACTACGCTCGTGTACGGACGCGTGCACTTCGGCGATCCTCACTTTGAAATTTCCATTTAATTATACTACGCTGTCTACTGGCGGTTGCTTCGACTTTTGCCGTTCAAATATCCATCTCTCCGCAGTCGTCGAACTCCCTGTAGAGGATATCTTCGCCACCAGTACCTCATCAATGTGGTCCAACAGGCTGTCATCGTTTGTGAATATTGAAGTCCTTAGATTCTCCCGCTCCCATCCGTCGATGCCTCTCGCTATCCTCTCTGTCTTCGCCTAATCCCACCACCCAAGTCAAATCCTCTCGAATCGCATCCTTTGATTCCATCAAGTTCTTCCCGTGGCTTAATGAAACCCTGGGCAAATATGGATAGCGCGGCGCTGGATATACTTGAACAGGTCTTAGTGTCTCGCCCAATGTGTTGATGTTGATGTTGAGGGGGACAACCAAATAAATCCGCGAAAGAGGTGAAGGGCTGACACTTGTTTCAGTGATTATGGGACGCTGACCATATCCCTGTCTGTGACCTCCCCGTTTTCTTTTCTTCTCTTACTCGCTTGATCCCTATCGTCTGCCTACTAGGAATGTTGAATTACGTTCCAGAAATATACGTCCCATGGGGCACATGCATTATCCACGACGGAGGCATCTTAGAACGCTAGCCATCAAACAACAGGCGATCGATACAAACGCCCTCGAGGCAGCCTCATTTGCTCTTCTCAAGTCAGGCGACGCAGACGCCCAACGGCCTAAGTCTGCCACCTTCGACCCGACCACCATCATCATCATGGTAGGCATGCCTATCTACATTTCCCTTCGCCCAAGGCTTACTCAGGATTCATGGATAGGCAGTATTGACTACCGATTTCGCAGCTCAGCAAGCCATCGATCGCCAGATCGCTCAGCTACAATTAACCATCCGTTCGCTGAAGCAGCAGCGAAATACGTGCAGCGCGTTCAATCAGCTGCCCAACGACGTTCTGGCCATGATCTTCATCGCGTACAAGGAGGAGTTCTCCCTTACGAACATAAGGGAACATGCACAGTGGGTGCATATCCTTGGTGTCTGTACCCACTGGCGAAGCGTTCTGTTGAATATCCCACGGTTTTGGTCGGCAATTCCACTGTCGCACCCCTCCCTGGTCTCTGAAATGGTTCAGCACTCAAAAATGGTCCCTATCCATTTACACTGTCCCTTCTTTGGTCAAGACTCATGGGATGGTGTCTTTGACGCACTGGGTATAGTCTTGACCCAACGTGCTCGTCTCCAGGCCCTCACCATAGGATTCAGCGACGAATATAATGACTTGGAGTGTGTGCAAGATTTCTTTGCATATGCAAGTGAACACAATCTTGCGTCCCTCCGCTCGGTCAAACTGGATCTTCACTATCACCGCATTTTCCAGACCGTCACTATTAACCTGGAGACTAGTCTTCCCTGGTCTCAGATGTCATCTCTGACCTACCTTGAACTGTCGGAAGTCCTCCTTCCACCGGACATCCCTTCACTGCCCTCCCTATCAAAACTTGTCATTTCCTGTCGTGCTGCAGATCACGGCCTATCGAGCGATTGGATCACCACCTTCCTTCGTCAAACGCCAAATATCGAAGAAATCGATATGAGGGAAATCATCTCATCATCTGATCCTTTCGAAGATCTTGATCATACCACCATTCCTATCCCCTTAACAAGGCTGCGCCGGATCGACGTAGACGCGGAGCGCTTGGACGCCATAAAGCTCTTTGATGGTCTGGAAATCCCGACCTCTACACAGGTCTGCGGAATTTACGCCACTTGTGAGAAAAGCGATCCTATCGGAGCCGGTGTACTCTCTACCCTAGGAAGTCTCATCTCTCGACTTGCACGCACCGACCAAAGCAAAGTGGTCAATGAGCTCGTCTTTGTCGTAGATGGTGATTTGTACTGCATTCGACTGGAAGCTTACGAAGAAGGGGCTGAGAGGCCTTTCCTTGAACTTGATCTCCCGGTGGATAGAACAAGCTTTACTCTTGACGAAGTCTTCGACACTTGCCTATCAAATATTTCACTTACACAAGTCACCGATCTCACCATTAGTAACACATTCGCCGAAGGTCGTACTTCAACAAAATGGCTGGGGATGCTATCATTATTCGGAAACCTTAGAAATCTCAACTTCAGAGCTTGCGACGCGTTGACACCGCTCTCCATGCTTACGCGTTCCGAGAACAAGCTTGAAACTGTATCACTTTCCTTCATATCACCACCTTCGTACTACGACGTCATGGCAGGTGACTCAGATGGCAGCCTTGCCAACCTCGAGGGGTTCGCCCGGAGACGCGAAGCAGTCGGACTCTTGCCAACAAAGATCATCATCAATAACTGTATAATCACGGGATCGCAAGTCGATGCTCTTCGCAAATATGTCACCGTCGAATGGGACGGCGTGGAAGACGGCGACGAGGATGGTTAACTCTGAGAATCTGGACCATGCTCGGCATAACAGTGTGTTGTCACTGGCACTACTACTAGTAATTAGTACATGTCTCTGATTGAAAACACTCTCTCTTTTCAAAATTGGATAGATAATTTCTCTCCCTATCCACCAAGCAACTAATATTTTGGGTAAATTTTGGGCTTGGGTTGGTCATTTTAGCACCAGAATTAGCAATTAAGCTTTAAGTATCAATTCGACTCATATTAAATGGACGGAAGCAGGCGGAAGTCGTGGAAATGAGCGTCTCTCCTACTTGCACTAGTTTTTTTAGACCTCAACGTTGTCCCTGCCCCGTCCCTCCTCCGGCCTCAAATTTCTCAAGCTTTAGCTTCAGCGTCGATTGCATCGAAGTCACCCATGGTGAGCCTCTTTTCGTGTAGCTATGTGGTCTTTGTGCTTACTTTGACTTAGGTATTGCTTAGGACCGACCGTGCGGCGCAACAAGCCATCGACCGAGAAATCGCCCAGCTTGAACAAAGCATTCATTTGCTCAAGCTAAAGAGAAACACTTACAGCGCTTTCAATCGACTTCCCAACGACGTGATATCCTTGATCTTCGTCGCGTTCAAGCAAAATTTCTCTCTTACCAAGAAAAAACACGCGGAATGGACATTCGTTCTCCGCGTCTGCAGCCATTGGCGGAATATCCTGTTGAACACGCCTCGTTTCTGGTCTGCGATACCCTTCTCGTGCCCGTCCCTCGTCTATACAATGGTTCAAAACTCTAAAATGGCACCAATTGACTTATATTGTCCTTTTTTTGGGCAAGACCCATGGACGAATGCATTTGACGAAGCCGATGTTGTAATAATGTCGCAAAGTACTCGCATCCAAAGCCTCACAATTGCATTTAGCGAAGACGATACCGACTTAGCCTGTGTGGGGGAATTCCTGGCAGGCGCAAGGGAATATGATCTAGCGTCTGTTCGCTCAGTCAAACTCGAGCTCCAACGGAGTCCCAAATCATATTGGAGCCTCTACCTCCCAGATGTAATCACCATCGACGACGATGGTAGTCTTCCATGGGCTCAGATGCCTTCTCTGAGTGTTCTCAGTCTGACGGAGGTTCTCGTACCACTTGACATGATCCCCCTACTTCCCTCTCTCACCAAACTTGTTGTTTCTTGCGAAGCCGCGGGTCAGGGTCTCTCCGTCGAATGGATAACCACGTTCCTTCGGCAAACACCTAACATTGAAGAGGTTGAATTCGCGGAGATCGTCCAGTCTCATCCTTCAGACTATGACACCCTTGACAGCCCCATTGCTCCGATTTGCCTCCCCAGGCTACGCCTAATCACCATCGACGCGGAGGATCTGGAAGCCATCCACCTTTTCGACGTTCTTGATATCCCTACCTCAACACGAGTCCATGCAATGTGGACTAATTATGAGGACTCGGCTCACAGGGATGGCGTCCTCTCTAGCATCAAGAAACTTATCACTAGATTCGTACCCTCGGACCAGCATGAAAGGCCCAAGAAACTTAGCCTATGCGTCATGGGCGATCCAAATCGCATCGGGCTTGTAGCCTACACGGAAGGAACTGAAGGCCCGTCTCTTGATATGGATATTCCTCTGGATCACCCCGAACTCACAATTGATGACGTCCTTCAGCATTTCCGTTTGGAGGCCCTACCCAAAATGGTCACCGAGCTTACCATCCGGGACACATACCTAGAAGACACACCGACCAAATGGTTCGACATGGTGCCGCTATTCGAGAACCTTAAAGTTCTGAACTTTACCTATTGTCCTCCATCGACCCTTACCTCCGTGCTTTCCAACCTGGAAAGCAAGGATTTAGAAGTCATATCATTCCTCACGATCCCGATTCTTCCGCGCCGCCGCACAGAAGATGACTCGGAGCCGAGTCCTGAGCTGCCCCTTGAAGTCTTCGAGTTCTTTCGGGGACGAGAAGCGACAGGGTTTTCACTACCCAAGCTTATCATTACCAAGTGTAGAATTACGCGAAGGTGCGTCGACGCTCTGCGCAAGTATGTCACAGTTGACTGGGACGGTCTGGAAGACGGTGGCGAAGAAGGGATGTTCCGACATTTCGATCCAGACTTTGCGCAATCGCTCGCACTACTTGACACGTCTGATTGAAAACTGCTCCACGTTAATAGACAATTACTTTTCTTGCTCTGTCCGCCTGTCCAGGTGCTGTGCGTCACACCATATCGCTAAGCTTGCTCACCAACGGTTGCTACCTTTTCGTTCGATGTTAAATATAACGGACGGAAACTCACGTTTGCTTCGTCCTCCAGGGTTTTTGATACGGTTTGTGAGGGGGTCCCTATCCTTGACATTTTTCGGGCGCCGAGCGCATCCCTGACTTCAACTTGAGCATCCACCATCAACATCTACATGGTCAGATTCTATCTACATCTTCACGCACTCGCTGCTTACTCGGACTTAGGCCTGTCTCACTACCGACCATGCGGCGCAGCAAGCCATCGACCAAGAAATAATCGAGCTAGAACAAACCATCCGCTCCCTCAGGCTCAAGAGAAACACCTACAGCGCGTTCAACCAACTTCCCAGTGATATTCTCTCCTTGATCTTCACCGCGTTTAAGGACGAGTTCTACCTTATTACCGTAGAAGGGCACGCGAAGTGGACCGTTATCCTTGGCGTTTGTAGCCACTGGCGCGATGTCCTGCTGGATACCCCGCAGTTCTGGTCTGCGATACCCTTGTCGCATCCCTCCCTTGTATCTACAATGGTGAAGCACTCCAAAACAGTTCCAATCGACTTGTACTGCTCCTTCTTCCGCCAAGATCAATGGAAGAGTACATTTCATGACTCCGCGGAAGCCGTCATGTCCCATAGTGCTCGTATCCAAAGCCTCACTTTAGGATTTAGCGAGGATGACGATGACTTGGAGTGTGTCGCTGAACTCTTGGAATTGGCGAAGGGACGTGATTTGGCTTCTCTTCGCTCAGTCGAGCTCGATCTCCAATGGGCACCCTTGTCGGCTGAAGCCCTTTACCTGCCAGCTATCATTACCCTTGGGCCCGAGGCTCTTCTTCCTTGGTCCCAGATGTCGGCCTTGAGCTGTCTTACGCTCACCGAAGTCCTCATTCCATCAGACGTCCCCCTACTTCCCTCTTTAACCAAGCTCGTTGTTTCCTGTCGCTCCATTAGCCGGGGTCTATCCTTTGACTGGATTATCACCTTCCTCCGACAAACTCCCAACATTGAAGACGTGCATCTCTCGGAGAGCATCCACTCTTCAGAAGATGACGCTCTTGATCTCCCCGATCCCATCACCCCAATCTGCCTCCCAAGGCTCCGCGCGATTGATATAGATGCTGAGGATCTACTCGACATAAGGCTCTTTGACGTTCTTGAGATACCGGCCTCGACGCGAATCCGTATGATATGTAACAACTTCTATGGGGATGTAGTCCAAAGAGCTGATGTTCTCCCCGCGATCGCGACGCTCATGTCTCGACTTACGCCCACCGAGAAATATGACGGACCGAGCAAACTTTCCTTGGACATTGGTGATCCACTACGCTTTGGTCTTGAAGCCTATACGGAAGGGAATGAAGCACCCTTTCTCGAACTAGACATTCCGATGGATAACCCCCACCTTCCACTCGATGACATCTTCGTGATTTTCAGCTCAGAGGTACAGCCCACGCTTGTAACCGAGCTCACCGTTAGCGACACGTTCATGGAGGACGTCACTGCGGCGAAATGGCTGAACATACTGCCACTATTCGAGAACCTCAAATACCTGAACTTTACTTTTTGCCCTCCGTCGACGGTAGTATCAGTACTTCCCCACGTCGAAAACAAATCACTGGAGATCATAATGCTCCTCTCTGTCCCACGCTCAGGTAAACCTAGCGAAGGTGACTCGAAGGTGACTCTGTCGACCTTCGAAGAGTTCTTACAGAATCGCAAAGCGGCTGGACTGCCGTTGCCCAAGATCGTCATTAAGAATTGCAAAATCACACGACCCGAAGTCGATTCTCTGCGCATATATGTCAGCGTTGACTGGGACGGTGTGGAAGATGACGGAGAAGAAGGTTCATAGGCTTGAGGAGCTGGGACGACCTGGCGAATCGTAATTTAATGGAAATCTGATTTCTTCTATAGTCAGGGCGTTGCTTTGCTCTACATACATTCGGCTGCCTTAGTCTCCTATTGAAATGTCTGGTTTTGGATGTTTGCAGCTGGGTCACGACACCTCGTCCACCAATCGGTCAAAAATACGCTACCACGCATTGGCAAGTCAACGTCGGCGTACCTGTTCTGAATCCCCTCTTCTATAGGGGTGAAAGGGGGGAAACTTTAGGAGAGATTGCGGAGGTTCGCTTCCTTGTTTGCTTCCTTGTTCGCTTCCTTCTCATCATCGCACGATCGTTTTCGTTTTTCCGCTCTTCGCATCCATAAATCCGCGTTCTACATAATAAAAAGAAGTCAACGTTGACTGATGAGCTTTCGTCTCTTCGCGATCTTTTCTGCGAAACGACTTGAATTCACGTGCAGATTCTAGCTAGCCACTCGTTTTGAATCTATCTGTTCTTACAATTGAACCACATACTAGCTGGACTCGTTCTGCAGGGGCTGAGGCTCATGAACAATCTATTTGGATGGTCACACGACTATTCTAGACGTGGATCAATGATTGACGACACAATCAACGTGTTATGTTCGTGTTCATTGACGGGCTGGCTTCCACATGCATGGGTTCTCTTCATATTTTTGTATCCTCTTGCAACGCGGTACGCGGTATGTTAGAACTTGACTGAAGGAAACTGGAGGAAGGAGGAGGCCAGAACAATAATTCCGAGCCCACCGATCAACACTGCCCCGGAAATTCTTGGCCTCAGGGTCACCGCTTTGTTTACCTTTATACGGTCGAAAACGCGTTTCCTTGTTCTGCTTTCTCCTCCCCCCACATCTCCCTACGCATCCAGGCTCTTGTTAGCCCATAATGAGTACGACATCTTTCCCGGATGTTACGTTCACTCCTCTCCCAGTACCGCCCTCTTCGTCCCCGGTGACACCATCTGTCAGCCCTATTACTACGACCTTCATTTCGCCACCACCTGTCTCAGATCCCCCTACACCAATCGTCAGTCCGCCAACGACGCTTCCTCCATCCAACCCACCCACACCACTACCACCATCGGACACGCCATCGGGAGAACCAACACCCTTGCCTCCGAGCACCGTTGAGGAACCAAGCAGCCAGATTCTGACCACGCCACAACCTACAGTTGTAATCACCACAGTTGTGTCAGTTTCTGCCATCTCGTTTTCATTCCCATGCTCATTTATCACTTTTGGACAGTTTCACTCAATCTGATGGAGGTGTCGTGACATCCGAGCTTCAAACCTCCACGACTCTTCCTGCTGGCGCGACTGTGCCACCTCCAGCAAGGACCCAGGCCGCTGCCGCATCTTCCAGTAACACAGGCGCGATTGTGGGAGGCGCCGTCGGAGGTAAGCTTAAAATTTTTACACCAAGTTCCGGTTGCTGAGCTTCGTAAACAGGTGGCGTCGGGCTGGCAATCATAGTCATCTTCTTGTTCTGGTTCATGCGACGACGGAAGAGAGATGACGACGACGAAATCATCTTCCCGGGTGCAGAGGCCTTCACTTCTACCAACAACCATTCTTCATCTGCGAAGCTCACCGGCAGCGATGGCGCCGGAGGTGGTGGCGGCGGCGGCGGTTTCGTTGGACATTCGAAGATGAGCGAAGCAGGATTATCATCGCAAGAAACTATGGGACAACGGCCTGGTCCTTCACCGTATCAAAACATGCAGAACGTCGCCCCATCGAACGCCTCCACTTTCTCTTATCCTTCATCCCAGCCATCGTCTTATGGTCCGGGTATTGCAGCAGGAGGACATGCCCAACGGCCGCCAACGACTCAAATGGGATTCGCGCCAAGCATTCCAGTTGGTGGTTATCTTCCGAATCAACCCCCTGTATCACATCCGCCAGCCCAGTCGCACGGCTATCCCTCTCATGGTGCCTATGACCCTTACGGAAATGGTGCACCGGTAATGGCAGCTCATCAAGCATACCCAGCATCTTCGACCTACGCAACATCATCCGAGGGTTACCCGACATCTGGACCTAGCCAATACGCAGCAACATCTACCAGCGGTCGTACGACTGACTTCAGTTCGTATTTTCCCATTCTGCCTCGCACAGATTGCTGAATGTGAAAACAATTTGACAGGTGGCGAATATACCGAAGAATCTGTGAGAGAGAAGCAGAGGGAGGCTATGGCTCAGTACGGTCCTCGAAGCGTAGGAGGACTTGGTGTCGTAAACCCTGAACCAAGTACGTCCCAACATATTTACCCCCTACTTCGCGTTTTTAATCGTACGCTACTAGGCTCTTCTCGCCCAGTAGTCGTCCACACGGACGGAGGCAGGCTGGAATCAACCCCAGAACGCCGCGAGGATCAAGACGAAATCCCACCAACATACGACAGCATCAAGCAAACTTAAAAATGCATCTTCACGTTCCTATTACCTACCTTTCCCTGATGACCTTCATGAACATATTTACGGACACTGGCTTCACTTAGTCGTATTTATATTCACTTCCTATTTGCCTCAAAAGAGCATGCTCCCACTTATCCCTTACGAACGCCGTGTCTTGCAGTACACGTAACCTTCGCTCGACATACACTACCTTGTAACAGACAATTTGCTACCTATCTTGCTTTATACTCTCGTACGATGGTGGTATCTCCTCAGGCACCCGTCTTTCTGTAGGGGTACTCAGACGACCTCCATCCTCATGAACGATGAGTTCAGGTTGGGGCGCTACAAGAAGACTTCTCGTCAGACATCCCCCTTACGATGGAGAAAGAAAAGTTGAGGACGAACCAGGTCGTTGCGAACTTCCTCCAGCTTGAACACTCCCGCTTGAGCGGGTAAATTCTGCCAAAGCCAATCGCTGCTTCTCTCTAACCTTCTCTTCGCTCACTTCGCCATCTAGATGACTTAGGTGTTAGACAATTATCGTACAGTAGATGAAGGAATGTGGAACGTACCAGATGAGCATCCGCTTGTTGATGTTGTTGTTTGTGGGCCCGGACTCGCAGAGCTGCTTGGGTATGTTGTAGAATATACAGTGTCCGAGGACAACGTCGTGACAGTCGTTCGGTTTGTTGGATGACGTTGAGGTTGTTGCCTATCGAAGGCGAAAGGACCAGGTAAGAGCGTGACCGTACTGGTCTCATGGGGATTCGGGAAATGGGGAACTGGAGAGGGTATAGGTTGACGTTGCGGGGGCATGGGATAGGTCGATTGGTCGTGAGGGTAGTAACCGCTGTTCGGCACGTTGGACATAACGTCCATTTGACTTCGACCTTGATGAGGGTGGTACATATTATCGCTTCTTGGCGCGACATTCTGGTGGTGTGTGATATAAGGCACGGGTATAATTGGCATTTGTGGAGGAGGAACCATGGACGTCGGATGATTTGGCGGCCAGCCGCTTTGCCCTCCACCAGTGACATCCATCATGCCCCCAGGGCCAGTGTTGTGAACACCAAGTTCCGCCATATCCGAGCCCGATGCTGGAGAAGTTGCTAGTTTTCCGGACGATGGGTCTGAATGGACATGAGGGGAAGCGAATCGCTTAGAATCAAAATTCGTGTCGACTGGAAGGACATCCTTCGCTCGGTAGCTCTGCACCAGCTTCCATACACACACAGCAAGAACGACCAGCGCAAGGGTCCCTATATTCAAAGAACAATGAGGCCAACGAGCTAGCGAAAACGTAATAAACTGACCGCCAACAGCACTCCCAACAATCGCACCGGTTGGAATCGGAGGTGGTGTTGAAGAACTCGATGATGTTGCAGTCGGTGTACGAGATGAACTCCCGGTTCGAGTTGAGGAGGAGGAGATGAATCTACTGTCAATGACAGTAACGCTACGGGATCCATCCGTCAAAATCCCGGCAAAAGAACCAAGAAGGATGGATAATGCTTACACAGCAGTCGCAACTACGACAGTGGTATCAAACCCCCGCGTTGTGGATGGTGTGGTATCCATTCCTTTGACAAGGAGGGGGGGATGGAGGGGGGAAGAAGGAAGAGATCAACGATGACAAGACAACCTTGCATTCCCGGCTGGGACATCCCAAGCGACGCATGCGGAAGCAAGGCATGAAATCGATTCATTGGGTACAGGGATTCTACTTCGAGACTTCCCTACCCTGCATTACATTCTTCCGGGGCAAGTGCTGAAGCACTGCTTGACCAATAGGGTTCTCTGATGGTGGTCGAGAGGCTAGCATTGACTTTACGCAAATCGGAAGAGAAAGGCCCTTGGAAAACGCTGGATTTGAACGTCGAAACGCCCACCAAGACGAACGCTATCCATGCTTGCAAAAGGGATTTGGCGTAGCAATCACCATGTCTACAATCAACATATGTACTCAGAACAAGAGCAGGATATATCGAGACAAATCACTCACAACGTTGAAATGCCAAGCTACGTCTAGATCAACCTTCGGCAGGGTTGGTCCAAGTTCGCTGATCTCGGATATCCTCCCCCACATTTCGGGTGTCGCGGTTCCGCGGCGTCTGCCAGCAATCTGGGGTACTTCCACGGACAATTAGGTGCATCCTCCGCAGTTTCAAGTCATTTTAGGATGCAAGAGCAAGGCAAGAGACGGTCCTCTGCTCGTTACGGGTATGGGATGCGTGTGCAAGTGAGCTTTGAGAAGGCGAGCCACTGGCACAGACTAAACGGGTTGCGAGCATGTCCTCCGCGTAGCTGGTGATTTCAATCATATTAATTATGAGCATGAAATGGTGAGCGAGCGTGAGGGAAGAATACCTGGCAAATCGGACGCGTCGAAAGTTGTTGGGCTTACTTGGGCGGAGTCAAGGTTGCGAAAAGTTGAGCGAGCCGAGCGGCCCGTCGGTCCGGCTCCAGGAAGTCAGCGTCAAACAAATCATGGTCCTTCCAACTTCAACTTCATCCACCACTTGTCGGGCCACCACCGCTGTAACCTAGCCGCTAGCCGTCAATAGACAACAGCTTCTACTCAATATAATTATCTTCCTTGAATGCTTATCCGATGCTCGCACCTTGCACTGGTAAGTAGCGCCTGACAGGCTGACTGTCACTTTGGGTCTTTGACTTAAGTTCTTTGACTTTCCTTCGAAGGCCTCATGGCCTCATGGCCTCATGACTTACACTCGTCGTTCATTGACTTCCTTCAACCTTGGTGCGCAGACTTTGGAACGCCTCTCGACGGTGAGAATCGCTCTGAAACCGCGATAAGGAACGATCCCTTCCCCGTTACTGGTCTAAAACCGAAGATCTGAAGCAGCTTGAGCTTCCCCCTTACTTGTCGTGTCTACCGTCGCCCCCTCAGGTGACAACTATGGTCTGAGACCCCACGAACCCGTCTCATGGACCCGAACAATGGCTTGCCTTGTGAGCTCGAGCCAATGAAAGGCAGCCAACAGAGTTAGTTATTTTTGTGTCCACAAATTAACGTACGATACTCATTATCTTCCTTAGGAGTAACCATTACTCCAGCTGGAGCTGGAGTTGATCTCGGTCGTTCTAATTCCCTCGGATCATATGTACTCGACCTTTCCTTTTCGCCTGCTAATAATGTTCCTTGAACCTTGTCGACGGTCACGGTGAAGTACTGTGATTGGACGTGAACAGCATGGATTGACCGGCCTTACGGAGCTGACAGGACTCAGAGCAGCATCCGTGCATATGATGAATGATATTGCCTATCGAAGACGTCTGCTTTCAGGAGGAAGAGCGAGTACGTGCGGCTACCAAGGTCTGGGTGTGTGATCATTTTCCAAACTAACACACATGCTGAGAAAGCCGTCTATTCTATTCACGTAGTAGAGGGCGAACGCCTTATGGCAATGCCACCGTTCCTGTGGGACGCTTTACAAAGTTTCAATCGATTCCGTGAGTTTGGTAACGTCGGATCTCCGAAGGAACATAAAGCGAGGGGTTTCAAACTTAACCTGTCATGTACGTGGTCTCTAAGTTGCTTTCGCAGATATCAAAAACCCCGTCTAATGCCCCTCCTCATTTCCATATTTCTCACATCATCGTCTAAATACCCCGTATGCGATTCTTTCTTGGCATAGGGCCACCTTCGAGTCTGGGGGATTAGAGTGAATGACGGATGCTTTCTATTAGCGCTAGCTCAATTCAACGGTCCCTACCGGCCCACTTGATGATGTCTAAGGATCAGCTGTACTTCCTTCTCTCGTACATGGTTACATCACTTACTAAGGGTACACCTCAATGTCTCTCACTCTATTTCTACGACAAACCTGGGGCTCTGACTAAACATAATGCGACACGTCAAGTACCTGAGGTCACTATGCTTAAATTGCGCGTGAGAAGAGGCGAGAAGACCTCCTCACTAGCCTGGGACCTACGCACGAAAGAAGCGAGTCAAGGGTTTGTGCTAGGAGATCAAAACATCATGACAGGTACTCCCCCGTCCCAAAGCCAAGGCACCGGTCCCTTCCCTCCACCCTTCGCCGGTCATTCTATGATGATGATGGAACTTCATAGTAGGTGACCTAGGTCTTCCTTCGCCGTACGTAAAATGTTCCAGAACAGATCGCTCCTTAGATGTCTACCACCATGTCCAAAATAACTCATATCAAGTCACTTGCGTTAGCATCCACATGTTTTAACTATTCGAGCTAGAATAAGCCACATCGCATGAGAAGTAACGGTGGGTAAATCGATCTTAGAATAGTAAATACTGCGGAGCCGTGAGAGATGGTCGTAGGTTCCTGGGAGTAAGTAAGTAAAACGTTGACCTCGAGTCGGAGTTTGGGCTAGTTCACTACGATCGTAGCATTACGCCAGGAAAAGGGAACTGGGATTTCGATGTTGTTGTAATTCTACAGTTTGCGTACACGCCCAAAAAAAGGTAAACAGGGAAGTTGGAAGGATATCTATGGATGCTATTGGTATAGGGGTAACGGGACCTAGAGATACTTTTATGGAACGGGAGTTTCTTTACGCAGCCACCCGTCTTTTAAGCTCGACCATCATATGGAGAGGCTTGTGCATGAAGCCTTCAGTTGTCTCTAGATGGTCGGACTGGAGCTTGATTTCGTACCGCAGCAGCATGGTTGCGATAACCAACTGCATCTCAATGTAGGCAAGGCTAGAAATACAACATCAGTATCAACCAATGACGGAGTTCAAGACACCGGATAACTCACTTCCGTCCAAGCTGTGGGAAGCAGGGAAAGGTAGAAGATATCAGTGACAGAGTAAAGCGATAGGCTAAACCAAAGCTACTAACGCATTGTCTTGGACCCTTGCCGAAAGTCAGTAGATAGCGGCCTAAATCCTTTTCTTCAATCCATCGTTCGGGGCGGAATGTCTCCGAGTCACCCCATATCGTTTCATCGTGCTGGATCGTGTATGCGGGAACAGACATCTCCGTCTGGAAATGACTGTGAGCCGTCTAATTGTCAAAATTAATCGTCTACTCACTCCTTCTGGGAAGAATTTGCCTAGACAGACGACGCCATCGCGAGGAACAGCTCTGTGAAGGCCAATAGCGGTCGTTGCGTAGTACCGCAATCTGATTTCAACGGGTTATCCATGAGCAATCGTTGCGTCCATATGAATGTACTCACCCTTCGTCGATGACAGCCGTGAGGTAGGGAATGTCTTTGACATGTTCGTGTTTCGGAATCTGACCGGAAGGAATTGCTTCCTGGAGTGCCAGCAGCAGTTTTTGGTAGACATGAGGATGCGTGAGGACAAGGTGAATAATGGCGGTAATGGAATTCGACGTCGTATCAGAACCAGCGATCCTAAAGTCCGGTCAACAAAACGCGTAAACCCCTGGAAAGACGACCTACAGGAGGGTAACAGTCTCCGCAATCAGTTCAGTGACTTGTTCAGGTGATAGGGTACCGGTTTCCTCAGTTCGAGCGTCGATCAATTTGTTGAGGATATCTTCCCTATAGGCCCCGGATTCCAGACGCTTGGTCACACGGCGACGGGCGAGGTCGACTAGACCAGTGGAAGACTTGTGTCCTTTAATGAAGAACGGATCGGGGATGAACTTCGATAAGGTCTTGAACCAGGGATGGATCCCGACGACGGCAGCCAAATGCTCCCGCTGGGGAAAAGTTGCTAAATTAGTTATAATGTAGAACATATGTG
Organism: Pleurotus salmoneostramineus; assembly: GCA_002583695.1. Lineage (NCBI taxonomy): Eukaryota > Fungi > Basidiomycota > Agaricomycetes > Agaricales > Pleurotaceae > Pleurotus > Pleurotus salmoneostramineus. The sequence continues at coordinate 40,213 of BEWF01000178.1, forward strand.
CACACACATACCTCGTCAACGAGGGTGATAGCATGTTCCTGTGTGATCTTTCCATCGACTCCCATCACGGCGACTGCATCGGATTCCTAACCGTAGGATCTATTATTAGCGTGAATGATCCAAGACTAAATGAGATGTCCCACATTCGATACCATCCCTATGGGCTCTCCAAAAGCGAGATCCGACAAGATATCGAACGCAAGGAAATTGAACCATTGAAGGGCATCGACTGGTCCGCCTCGTTCACATATTTCGTCCATTTTGTCCGTGAAATGTACCAGATTCGTGTGAAGAAGAGGGGTGACACTTTGGAGGGCTTTGTACGAAAACCCTTGTGACACAAGGCGGCGTTTCTGAGCATGGTCTTGACGGTCGACAGTAGAGAAGATAGAAGCCTTGTCAGAGACAAAGGCATGGTAATAGGCCGATTTGTCAAAGGCACGAGATCCTTGGCCGTAAACGACGTTGATAGCGTCTTTGTGGGCGACCGAAACATGGTTCGGGCTGATGCGAACGAACGGTCCATATTTCTAGGGGGCGGAGAGCATTAGAACACCGGGGACAAAGATATTGAAGAGAAGTTACTTTGTGCAATTCATCGACCACGAGATATCTACGGCCCATTCTCACTTGGTATGCCAGCCAAAGCGACGTCCAACGGGCCAAGAAGGGCCCAGGTATGTCACGAAGAGGATCTCGGAAGTGTTCGATGACGCGGTGAAAGATTGCCAAGATCGAGGACAGTGCCACTAAGATGACGCCAAATGAGATTGACGTGACGTTGGGAAGCAGATCAATGGTGGCCATTGTCGAGGAAATACTCTAGCTGTGAGGGCTTGATTGAAAGGATGAAGGCGAGGTGAAGAATTGAGACAGGAATAGATGTCCTTTTAAGTCGCAAGGCTTCTTGAAGGATGTTCTGCAGCTCGCTTGCGTTGATGCAAGATCTGTGCATCTAGAGCAAGTGGGTGCGTAGAAGCCGGGCTCAACGACAATAACGGGAATGGGGTTTGCAGTCATTTCGGAGAGAGTGATGGTGCGCGGCAATTCACCGTGCTTGGTGTTACTTCAGTAATCAATACACCATTCGGCTGAGGATGAGTTGCTTACTTCTTAAGCGATGAAAGGCCAGCGTATTCCTATTCTTAGACTAGGCATATGAAAATCTGATGCTTCTATCAGTACGGCGAGCGAGAAAAACGCATCCTGAATCCGGTGAAACGAAGCGCAGCGAAAGCCGACGGGACCAAGTGGTGATGAAGGCACGTTAAATAGACAGGACGTCCTCTGAGGGACAGTTACAATCATCAATTCTTCCGCCCATCTATGATCGCAAGCATGTGGAGAGGCGACATCGAAAGGTTATCCAGTCGACATCCAGGAACTTCGGTCATCAATGTAGAAAGCAGCGGGCATAGAACAGCTTCTCAGCGGTCATCAAAGGATCGGTAGAATGGCCGCCCATGTATTAGCCTAATCTCCAGACTCAGAAGCAAACACACAAGTGTCGCCTAAGAGTTCCAAGGATTGGCGTTGATACCACCGTTGATCCCAGCGATTCCAGAGCTTTGGCTCGCAAGTTTGGCGAGAGAGGTTCAGCATATGGAGGAGCGCAAATTTACGCGAACGCGCCGGCGTTTTAAGTGGCCAACCTCTGGAATTCTGATGCGGCCAGACGCCCAGATGATAGAGATGACTCGAATGGGCGACCCAACGGAGTTCGACTCCGTCGCTCTGCACCATTTGTGGCGGGACTGAGCCCCACATTGATTGAGAATTTTTTCCTGGATGGGGCATTGGATTGTGCGACGCCCGGGTTGCGTGATCTAGAATTGGCGAGGATCGGGAAACGTGAGTTTGTTTTTAAAAAGTAAACAACTTGTCTTTGACTCACTCCAACCTCCCACCGAACCGCCATGTTGTCGTCCTCAGTGAGGGACATAATCGTGGTCCTCGTCGTTTCTGGAGTGACCACGCTAAACGTGAGTTATGCGTCTGGTCCCAATGATGGATGACCCTTGACGGCGCTTAAATCCTTTTAGGTCTTTTTGTCTGGAGCGCTCACTGTCGCCCTCCCCACAATCGGCAAGGACCTCAATTTCAGGCAGGTGAGTCAATCTTTCGCGTCGCTCGATATAAGACGGAATCCACGAAAACAAAATAAACTAATCATTTCACGACATTAGGCTGACTTACAATGGCCAGTGAACGTTTTTGCGTAAGTGTCATAGGTTACGGCGGCTCGTTGCTCGTGGTATCATGGCGACTAACACGAAAAACTAGCCTGTCGTATGGCTGTTTCCTCCTTTTCTTCGGCAGAATTGGAGATATTGTGGGTGGACGAGTGATGTTTATGCTCGGCTCACTCTGGTTTGCTGCATGGTGAGATTTGTTTTCCCTAGCCGACGGAGTACTTTTAACTTTGAGTCTAAAAACCATGATCACATCAGGAGTCTTGCCACCGCGTTCGCACCGAGTGACGTTGCCTTTATCGTCTTCATCGCTCTTAAGGGTCTCGGTGCGGCGGCCAATACACCTTCAGGTATTGGACTGCTTTCATCCTACTTCCCACCTGGCCCGAAACGAAATAAGGCATTCGGGGCACTGGGCGCTGGCCAGCCTCTAGGATTCATTGGCGGTCTGATATTTGGTCCGTCCCTACCCTCGTTTTTTTACCTGAAATATGAATCTAAGTTACATCTGGCTCCAGGTGGGATCCTTACGGACAGTCGGGCTACTTGGCGTTCCATTTTCTACATCCAGGCGGGACTTGGCTTCCTATTCGTCGCACTTGGATGGTTAGTTCTTCCCAAGACACCGCCAACCCACCGATACACCAAGGGTATCGATTGGGGTGGTGCAATCTTGAGTATGACGGGCATCGGCCTCTTGACCTACAGTCTCGCGTACGTTTATCCGTCCTACGTAGCGATTGAGGCTAAATATTCTCCAGTGATTCAACTACAGCCAGCAAAGGCTGGGCAACTCCACACATACCAAGTCTCTTATCAGCATCCGCAGTCATCCTAGGTGTATTCTTGTACTATGAAAGATGGCGTGAAGCTCGGGACATGTCTGTGCTTATGCCCCTTAGCATGTGGAAGCAGCCTGGCGCCAAGATGGGAAGTGTCATTGCGATCGTTTTCTTTGCATGGTACGTTCGGCACCCATCAGGCTTCGTTGGTGAAGGTCGCTGAATATGGTACCCCGCACATCTACAGGTGGAGCTTTAATACATTGAGCTACTTCGCCACTCTCTAGTACGTCCGCTCCGTCTAACCCGCGTTACCTCCATGATCTCACCCTGAAATGGCACACTCAGCTACCAGCAAGTCAATCTCCTAAATCCCATTGAGACATCGCTTCGGTTTATACCCATGGCCCTCGCCGGCTTTTCCGTTAACTTGATCACGGGCTATGTAGTCAACCGTCTGCCGGGTCAAGCCTTAATACTGGCGGGCCTCGTCGGCAGTGTCGTACGTCATTGGTTTTTTTGCTCTTGATGGCTTCTCATCATGGGACACGGTCACCAGATCGCACCCATCATTTTCAGTACCATTAACGTTGACGCTTCTTACTGGGCCAGTGCGTTCCTGGTTATGATCTTCGTAGGTACGTATCTTGAACGCCTTTTACAAAAGAACGCGCCAAGCCAATATTGTGTGACAGTGGGCGCAGATGCGGTCTATCCTGTTGGGAACCTCCAGATCATCCAAAACTTTGACGAAAATTCCCAGTCTCTCGCAGGCGGCATCTTTAATGTCGCCACGCGTGTACGTGCCTATTTCAATCGATATTGCACTTCCATTCCTGACGTTTTTCCCTTCCATAGCTCGGGACTTCGATCGGTCTCGCAGTCACGAGTAGTATTGCAACAGCCACTAGCGAAAAGTACAACAAGTCGCATCCTGAATTAGCTGCAGACTCTCCAGAGGTCTTGATGGCTGGTTTTAGGGCGGCTGGATGGACATGCCTCGCAGCAGCAGCCCTGAGTCTCATTGTAGCCGCGGTCGGTCTGAGAGGTATCGGTATAGTAGGGAAATCTGCCAAGAGCGACGAAATGGAAGTGGGTACGGCATTGGAAAGCGTCAAGGCAGGCTCTCATGAAACGGTGGGAACGAAGCTCAAGGGTACCGGTAATGAAAGCATCCGCTCAGTGCCCGACTCGTCTATATCAATAGACCTGTCTCTGATGAGGAACCAATCATCAGTCTAGAGTGTCAACGGACTACATATGTACCTACTCTATCCTGCGAGGGGTATCGAACCGAAAACTGAGGAAATGTATCTTCCATTATTTATGTAATGTCTGTTCAACTATTTACTCTACTCTTCACTATCAAAGTCTAGATCAATCATGTCATCGTAATCATCGTGTATTCTCCATAGGTCGTTCACAAGCTCTCTAAGCGTGTCAATATCCACGCCAGTGGTTTGCGCAACGTCACTTGGCTTTTGGGTGATCTCGGCCTGGATGGCCTTAGCATAGGCGCCGAATAGATGGGCGGTTCCCGAAGTGGTTTTGGTCTGGGTGAACCAACGGAGGGAATCGTCTCCCGGTGAGGTTCGCAAGCTTGTGGGTTCACAAGATGTCTGAGATGTCCTCAATGAGGACAAAGACTTGTCATAGGGATAACCTGGTGCGTGAACACTGCAAACTTTGAGAAACGGACACAATACGGAAGAGATAGAAGGATGACAAACCTCTTGACAGGGCATGTTGTAGACAATTGTAAACGCCGCGTCTCGTAGGCCTGAAGGTCATCCTTTGAAAAGCCCCGTGTCACGTCGACACAGGCATATGATGTGGGTAAACCGGACTGGTAAAAGGTCCATCGATCGACGGTTTGAGCACGCACGGTCAGAGGATAGAGCACCCCTTACCTCGAGTTTAATTGGCAGAGAGAATTCAGACACGGGTTGAGAAGCGTCGAAAGGTTCGGATACATTGAAAGAGCAGATTCCTGAAAGCTCGCCGAATCTAGTCGTCCCACGCCAGTTGAGCTGTGCGAGAAGACTGGGTAAAGAGAGGGATGATGTCGAATTCCTCAAACTAATAGAAGATTAATTGGCAATCGGCGTCAATAAGATGTTGGTCGATGCGGACCGTAATGGGAGGGTCGAGGTCTCAAGATGGCCGCACAGAACAGCTGATGATGAGTAGAAGTCACCCTATATCATGACGGTGAGCAATTATTACCCATATTATGACGTGGAAAAAGGAACGGACATGCGAAATTGTCGAAGGGGTATTTTTCCAGAAGATTGGATTTTGTATGGGTATACATGTCGCCGAGTGTATGTCGTCGAAGCCTTGAAGAACGAAGGCATCGTTTATCATCCGCTTGAGGTACCGGGGCTGACAGGATATTTATAGAACATAAACACCGGAGCGCGTGACAACGGGGTGAACGTACGCCACTGTTCTTGCTTGGTATCGAATCAGACAATAGCGGAAATGATAAAAGGGGGAGCTTCGAGAAGTCATCGTAGAAGGAAGTAAGAAACGAGTGGGTGAATGAGCCGAACGTCGTCGTATCTTCGATGAGTTGAAGACCCTGTCCAAAGTCAGCGATAAGGAAGTGGTCAAGAAGGGGCGTTTGATCTACCTGAGGAGAGTCACATTCCTCCAGGAAGAGCCGTACGGCGTCTTCCATGAGCCCTGTATCCTACCAGGAGAGAAAAGCCATTACATACGCGGGGCTTGCAGGGCTTTTCATCTTACCTTATTGTACTGAGCATATGTATCGCGTCCAAGAATCCAATCGCCGTCAATTTTATCCCAATCCGATACCTCTGGAACTTTGTGGATGGTTCTTGGGATGTAGGAAACTCGGGCGAAGTCAGACCAAAATAGGACACTAGGATCTGATGCAGATGCCTTCGTCTTCTCTCCGCCACGATCGTTGTGTATTTCGTTATCTGAGGAGACGTCGGATGTATTAGAGTCTTTGGCCTCACCATGAGAGACCATGTGGGCTCCCGTAGGGGGAGAAGTCAAGGTAGACTCCTCGCCATAAGTCACTACCTCACCGTCCCTGCAAAAATAGAAGGATAAACGATTGCCCCGGCATCCAGTGGTAATGTGGCAGTCTCTCGAGACTTACCAATTCGTGGTTTGGGCGTCGGATCCATCCGAAGCGTCGCCGAAGTCCTCATTGTAACCGTGCAGTGAATTTGCGGACGAGAGCTTGCCGAAGTTGCCTGCCAACTGATGTTAGGCCAATGCTAGCAGATTAGAGATGGACTTATGGACCACCTCGAATATCAAACATGAGTAACCGTGGGCAGTAAGTTGGATTTCCCTGAAATCATGACACATCAGACCAAGCCTACGGATAAGGATCAACGACGAAGTACCTACGTGTAGATCCAAGCCTTCTCTGAACGAGACATCATGGCTCACTAGGGGCTCTGTCTCATCATCGTACGTGAAATATTCTTCCTGACAATTCCAGAAGTGGGTGCCGACGTAATTGGCCAAGTTACCCGCCTGGATGTATAAGATTTCGCGCATGGAAAACTGATGTTGTCCTTTTCCGGGAAATTTTCGTATTCAGCTCGCAAGCGATACGTCAAGTTCGCATTATCTGGTTTTCTCAGTAAGAATTCGATTCAACACTTCGCAAGAGCGGCGCAGACGCACCTCTGATCGTGAGTCTTGGTTGACGGGATGAGATTGACTGGGGTTTAAGCGGAAGCCCAAGTTGCATGCCCTTTCGCCTACACGAATACAATCTCCGCAACCGGCACTTCGGCAGTCTTACTTGAGCGCTTGACGAGCTTTACTCCCTCAATTCAGCTTTCATATCGAGATGCTACGAGTTTTGGCGAATGTCAGGCTTAAACGCGATTGCTTGAATCCCGATCTCTGGATTCCGAAGGACTAAATGTTCCCGAGGCAGACAAACGGCCGCCGAAACCCACCTTCGCTGTTACAGACAGTCGTCCAGCCGATGCAATTCCGGTGGGACTCCCTTGTATGTTCGCGAGGAGATTGTCCGTTCTTGTGCATGGTTATGGTGCACACACTCATCTTCATTATGTTTCGGGCGGCTGATACGGTCCGTTGACATGCAGAGATGCTGCCAACGATTTCAGTCATTCTCATCTATTTTGAACTTGGGGTGCGGAATACTACGGCTCTCGTCGCAGCGGACCGCGATGAGCCACTTATCGCACCAAGAATCTCCAAATTGAGATGCCTGTCAATGAAACAGGTGAGAAATAAGCTATTTTACTCTCATCAAACTTTCATCCCCAGTATACGGCAGATCGTCGGGGGGATGTCACTGAGTCAGGCATGCGTCCCCATTTGCTAGCGTTTTTAAACGTACTTCGTATACTAAAGCTCCCTGACGCTAGATTCTAGATTACAGGCCCGAAGCCTATCTAGAACAGGCTTGAAGTTCTACATGTGGCCGCCCTTGTACCCTCGGTGCTTCTTTCGCTTTTGAACCTGAGCTTTTCTGAGACGGAGATAGTGGTACACGACCCGAAAAAGTTGCGACATACATCCGTCAGCTTGGTGCGCTCCACGTTCGTACAGGACAATGCATGAGCTAGCGCATCGCAATAACCATCGGTGTGAATAATGTTCATCCAAGTCAGTTACATGTAGATACGTTTTGGTAGGGGTAAGTTCGTATGGGAAGTACTGCGCGAAGACATAAGACAAGGAAAGCACGACAAAACAATTGAGACAAGCGTTGCTATAGAACAATTTTGAAACTATCTAGGACTCGGCGATCTTCGGGGGAAAGTGGTGTGTACTTGGAAGGGGGTGAGCGGTCAAGACGTTGCGGATAGTGGGAAGGTGGGTTAGTTTGCCGATGGTGCAACCTCGGTCTTGAATCAGGATCGCAGAGGGACGACAGCGGAGGCAATATTAATTTCGCCTGCTGGTCGCTCCCTACTGGTGTTGTTCGTGGTGGTGAGAGGTATCGTGACGTTGCAGAATTCGACGACGATGACGACGGTGGTGAAGTAGGATAGGCACCATCTGTCTGGGAGTAATGTCCATAAAATTGGGTCTGTGGCGCCCTCCCTCGCGGATCCACACCTATGTCACCACCGGGATGGTGATACGTATGGTGATCTGAGGCACCGTAATCCTCATTTTCTTCAGGATACGTTGGCATGTGGTCTAATCTGGCACCGGCCTTGCTGGAGACATATACTCCAGGTGGAACCCGTATTCCACGCAGATATTCGTAATTTTCGATGACTGGGAGTCGAGTGTAATCGTTCCCCTGATGATACGTCAGACAGTGACGAGACTAGTCAAGGGCATTGTATATACTGACCGAGAAATATGCGACAACATGCCACTTTCTAGGCACTGAAGAGCCAGGTAAGTGCACCAGCGCCGAATAGGTTTGCTTTGTTAACCCATTAGGTTTTGTTGGCCGGTCTTTACGCCGTGTTGGTGGGGGGATTATAGCGGACGGGTCAGACGCCCTTCTTGCCCTGGAAGGTAGGGATTTAAAACCGTATGGATGATCAAATTGGGTATGTCCACTTACCGTCGAGCAGCTTTCGCATCCTTCTCTTCTTGTGTGGTTTCTACCTTTTCCTCGTAGTAAAGGTAGTCACCTCGCATCCGACTTTGCGACCTGCGACACATTAGCGCACACGACAGATGGTGTCACACCAGCCTCTCACCAACGCCGCCCATCAGTCCATCTGAGAAGGCCGCCATCATCTTCGGCCTCTTCCCAGACAAAGACGTTGCCGGTTTTCAGTTGCTCACGTTCTGTAGTGGCTAAACGACGTTTGATCAAGGGCAGGACGTTCATCCGCACGGCCTCCAGAATGACATGGGCGTCGTTTGCATCCCTAATGTCTGAGGTAAGAGGAAGTTAAGCTCGTGATCCTATGCCGTAACACCAGATGAACATACGAAGGGCAGGATGCGTAACGGTTGTATTGTTCCCTAGCGGGGATTGCATACTAAGATATTTGGCTATTGAGGTGGAGGGGCAAACGGAGCACCCATCATCGAAGCGTCTTATATACGTTCAGGGGCCGCAATGAGGGAAGTTGACGAGCTCGTATGTGACAGACAGCCATTTGCCTGCCGTGTCTTCTCGGAGAGTTAACGGAGTGAGCATAAAATGTTTAGAAATTGCCTAATTCGATAAAAGGTTAGAAAATGGTTGCGCCGTAGGAGTGGTAACAAAAGGGATACCGAAGGTCAGGTACTTGTTCGCATCTAGTATCTCTATTGGGACGTGTTGGCTTTGTTATCAAACGGGCCGGCAGAGATTGGGCTGAAAGATTGAGTACTCGTGATATGCGGGACATTATTGGATCGATGGCCTGGCATTGATTTGCGAAACAGGCAAGAAGGGACTCGTGGGCCGATCACTCCAGGCTTATTTCTATGACTTGCGCCTAAACGGCGGATGGGCTAATTTGGGGCTTGTCCAACGGCTTCTTTGGAACTTTTAGTCGAAAGTGCTTCCGCTTATCTCTGGGTAATAACTTGATCAGGGCTGCAGTTGTGTGTTATCTAGCCCGCGAAACCTACCTATTTGATGCTATCTCTCTGATACTGAACAGATTTCTCACAACCAAGATGGTAGGGACAGACTTTCTCAGGGGTAAACCTCGGCTGTCCGAGGTTTACCCAATCTTGGTAGAAATTAGAGACTTTGTTCTCTCGGCCGCCCGCCAGGTAGGCTATTGGTGGTGGTGGAACTTGGTGCTCAAAAACATGGGCTTCGGTGTGGGTATACAATGGGGAATCGAAAGGGGCGCCTTGGAGTAAAATTAGACGGCATTCATCAGTCTGTATTTCCAATAGAACGAGCGAAACATCTCACGATTCTTAGCGAATGCATCGTAGGGAAAGCAAGTACGCAGAGTAGCGTAAGGGAAGAGGTTGGAGTGGCAAGAGAACGTAAGTTGTAGCCTCATGTGATAACACCTGTTCACATGGATTCATCAACCAGGGTCTTGATGAAGAACTCGATTTGACGCACCGCGTCCAAGGGTGCCTGAGACTTTGCAACCCCAGTACCAGGAAGTATCCAAAAATTCAGAGCGGCGTTCCCTTACGCCACTCTAAAGGGCCCAGACGAGACGCTCCCGATCAGGAGCTCGTTGCATTCGATAACTTTGATACTCTGCATTCTTCGCGGGAGGAGAGGCTAACGTTGTGGTAGTAACGTCATGAGCAAACGATTGATGCCCGTCGCTGTTGTAAATATACAAACATTCAGCAACCGGCGCCCTGCGTGGAAGCGTGATGTGTTAAAAAGGAAGGGTTGCAACGTGAGTGCGAAGATATGGCGGCCTAAAATCTTGCACAAGGTTTCGTGGTCGCGGGTATGATTGAATTTCGGGACCGAAGGACAGATCGGTCTAAGTCGAAGCATCACCTCCTCAGCGTGTGCGATCGAAACTGGACCAACCGTGGCGTTGCGGCATCGTTTGTATAACGGCCCCCCGATGTGGCTGAGAACATAATGAGGCACTAAGGAGGGGCTCTTGAGATGATATCTGGACGAAAGAAGGGACTCACATACGAATGCGGAGCAAACTATACGACGGCACAGAATAAAAAAAAGTAGTTTGAGAGCGTGGACGAATTCTTCATCACGGGGTGGAATATCAGACCTTCACCGACACGTTCGTAAGGGAACTCTAGAGAACTCGATGGAATGACAGATGAGAAGGTTACCGGAGGCCGCTTAGTGATGTCAAGCGAAGGATTGGAAGCACCGTACCAGGCAGTACCTTGGAAGTTGCGGTACCGCAAGGAGGCTTGCATGCCACGAGGTGCAGCCAACTGATCAAAATTGCTCCGTACCGGATATGTCATATGACAGTTAGAAAGCCATGGATACCTACTGTTTGTAGCCCACCAAGCCGCAATATTGATGCTTCTTCATGTTCAGGAGTAAAGTCTACCGGTGGATCGTGGCTACCAACGCTTAGTTTGGTAAATCCAGGGAGGACGATGCTTCAATGACTGAAGAACAGGCCGACGTCAGAGGTACAGCGTGTCAGACGGCAGACTATTCGAAGCATTTACCAGTAGTCAGCAAAATGTCTCGACCAAAAATACAGACATGAAACTCACCGACTGGTTGTGCCGACAAGTAAAGCCTACAACCGAGGACTTAGGATCCCAAGATCAAGTGGAAGGACCGCCGGGGATGGTGAGAGCAAACAGAATCAGGTTCGGAAGGAAAAAGAGAAAAAATCGCGATTGGGGATTGGAAACCAACAAAGGATTCATCCGCCGCAGGATAATAAGGATGATCGTGGCAGATAGTATACATTCTAGAGTCAAGTCCTTGCGAAGTCCCATTGGTGAATTACTTGTCCATGTAAACTATAGGTTTGTGCGATGATTCCAAAATACAGTGAAAAGAAGGGTCACAACGAAGTCGGCTCTGCAATATCAGGTCGGAATCGCAGCTTGGCGATCAAGAGGCTATCCCAGGGCCCATTGCCGACGATGGAGACTTTGCTTGCGACCTGGGGCTCGGCCGTCTCACTTTCGGAATATGAAGGACCGTTATCTTGGGAGGATGCTGTATCTGTCGTGAAGCGACCCCAAGGATGACCGGCTTTCTGAGATCCGAAGATATTGAAGTGAGCCTAAAGAAGTCTTATGAGCGACCAATAACTGTCAACATTGGGTCACCTGCCTGTCCATTGGGATGGCTGTGGCTCACAAACAGTCCATAGTCGGGCGCACTTAAGGATCCAATGACTTCGTTTGAAGGTCAGTTAAGAATAACTTAGGTGTATTAATAACTTCCCACCTAAGAATAGATCCTCCTTCTGAATGTCATGCTGCGCACCATAGAGCTCTAAAATTGTATCGACATTGGATTTAAACCATTTCTTCGGGGTATCAAGGTCTTCAAAGTAGCGATATTGAGTTGTCTCTGCACATAAATAAGCGTGGCGGTGTCCAGCTCTTAAAGGGAATGTGTATTTTCGGACGCTGGGAGTTTGTTCAGAAGGGAAAAGATAACTAGGTCCAGAAGCATGACTTACTGTTCATTACTGCTCTTGAAGATATTCGTGAGACTGTCAAGTACCCTTTGGGGCAAATGGCGTTTATTATCGCGCTGCTTGCCAGTGGTGAAGTCTCCGTAACCTTTCAGAGAGGCCATATCAAGACCAGCGGAGTTTAAGGGGTTTGTAGCATTGAATAAGGTGACGAAACTGCCCTGCGGTTTCATCAGGTACCCGACCGCACCAAGTGCCACAGGAGAAGGATTCCAAAGTGGCAAAGTCACTACGAAGGGAAAATGATGCTATAAGGATGTTGACAACGCAAGAATAGAAAGCATCTCACGAGAGGGATGGAAGTCATGGGTCAGCAACATGCGATAACGTCGCTCATTCCTAATCTGCTTGAGACGCTCTTCGAGGGGCGGCGGCGTATCGTATCCTTCATAATGATAGAAATTATCGAGAGGAGTTTCAGATGCCGAGTTGACGAAAACATCATCATCATCATCATCATCATCATCATCCGAGGCCTCCCGAGGAGGCACAAATGGAGCTGGCTCAGGCTGGGGCATACGTATAGGACCGCCATGTCGATGGATGTCATCCTCAGTTGGCGTGTACTGAAATCCTTGGCGTGAGTTGAATGGACCCGCGGCTCGGTCAAAAGGATCGTCTGAGGGGGCGGGCGAGACACTGTGGGCTTCGAAGGTGCGCTCACCATCTAGAGGGAGAATAGTTGAGCATATCAGATACCGGCGCTTTTAGTTTTAAACTGACCACTCGAATGAGGAAATGGTAACGAAATCGGTCGCATGTCTGGAGAAGGGTACTTTTTGGCATCCAGGTCGAACTGGTCAGACATCGATGGTGATAGCGTTTCGTCGACCCTAGCGAATGCTTGGGTCATTTGCTTGAAATTCGGAACTAATGAGTGAAACTGGGGACGGTGAGAGGGATCATGGTGCCAGGCCTGTCGAAGAAGGTCTTCGAATTGAGGTGTGACATAACGGGATGCTGGTAAAGGCGGCCGATTGTTCTCCTCTGTTGATGACAGTCAGAATGTACTCACACAACGGCGGAAAATGAGCACCAACTTAGAACGAAGTATCGAACGGAATCGTCGTCCATGAGAGACCAAGGCAGTTTTCCCATGTTCAGAACCTCGACACATGTTATGGCGAACGCGTAAACATCCATCTGAGCGGTGAGTGCAGAGGCCCCTTGCATAAGCTCAGGTGCTTGCCATCGCAGCGTACCTCCTGACAGGAGAATAAGTGATGCAGTGAGGCCTCAGAACTTGGAAACGCACGAGGTTGTTTAGTCCCACTCATCCGATACGCTTCTGACTTCATTTCGCTCTGTCCGAAGTCCGTGATTACGCAGTGCAGCCTGTCATTAACCAGCACATTGGCAGCCTAATGGAACATCAGTCCATGAGAGACAGCGGGAGCATGAAAGCGCACCTTTAAGTCGCCATGGAGGACCCCATTCTCGTGTAGATATTCCATCCCTTTCGCAATCTCGTACATGAATCCCACCAGATTAGGCTCGAGAAGACCCGAGTTAGTCAAATGTCCAGGATCAGTCCCTGAAGCGCCTGAAGCGCCGCTACTGGACGACGGCGGTAGGCTGAGCATACGCCAACCGCCAATCCCAGCACCTCCACCAGGACTTCCCCTACCTCGTCTACTTGGGCTCGGGCTACGAGACAGGCTGCTCCCTCTCGAAAGACCTGAGCCAATGGGGCTCAGCCTCCTTACATCTCTGAGTACCCCAATTTCCCGTCCACGAGCAACACGGCTGAGAAACTCCACTAGGCTCCCGTTCTTCATGTACGGACTGACAAGGAAGTATGGCGGCGTAGAAGGCGTACTAGCTCCGAGGAGTTTGAGGACATTGGAATGCTTCAAGGTTTTCCATATTTCGACCTCTCGCACGAAAGGTCGCTGAGGTGTACCACGGTGGAGTTGCTTGATAGCGACAGTGCGGTTTCTCCAGGTTCCTTTGTAGACTTCCGAGAAAAAGCCCACTCCAATTTGTTCCTCCCGAAAGATTTCGAACCTGGTCAAAGGTCAGCCAAAGAGATATCTAGGAGAGTAATACCATGACGTACTCGGTGATGGTCCACGAAGGCAACGTCTTATCAATGCCCTTACTCATCCTTCTCAGGGCATCCAACCCGCCTTCCATGAACTCCCTGTCGAGGGTGTCCTTTGGCTTCGGTTGCTCTTCAAATCCACTCTCCACGCTTTCGATACTGACGACAGTGCGAGACCGATGGAGCTGCTCCGTTGGTGGGGTCTGTACAGAAGGGACTTGGGTCGGCGACGCGACGGACGGAGTCAACACGTCTTCAGTTGCTGAGGCATCGATGACATCTTCCAGAATGAAGTCTCCCTTGTCATCTACCTTCAATGGCACCGGGACATTGGTCACGCTGACCCTCCTAGTAACTTTTGGAATTCTCGGGTCGTTTCCCATCAAAGTCGAAGTGCCTTGTTGCGTGAGTGCACTCCCACTCGCAATCATGTACTCTCGCTCCTTCTCGTGATCGAGTTCTCTCTGTAAGGCCTTGATCGCCTCCGGCATGCTGTCTCGCCCGACTTGCAAAGTACGAATCATCTCTGCGTCGCTACCTGCCTGTAGGGCCGCTTGCATAAGTCGTCGCAAGTCCGCCATATCAAACGCGTTGTCAACATCGCGCATGCGAGTGCGAACGTCGTTCATCACACTCCAGGACTCTGACCCTGGCTCGATCGAAGACTGCTGAGACGTGGCGGCAGATAGTGACGGCGGGATCCCATGGCTTTGTAGGACTGGTGACGACATCTCCTTGGTGTAGATCTTTTCCACCATTACTCGCATCTCTTCGGAGTGCTCTCTTGTCGACATGACGTGCTTGAGCACGCGAAGCATGATGGAATTCTGTGCAAACACGAGCGAAAATGAGAGACCCCTCAAAGAGATGATACGGTCAGACAGACACGAAAGCTTACATCGAAATGCATGAGTGCTTTATCGAGTTTCTTGTGGCATCCATTGATTTGACGGGTAACATCATCGCGTTTGAGATATCGCTTCAAGAACGACATCTCAGCGATGGACTCGAGCATATCCTTCACAGCTACGAAGACTCTGAAAGAGAAAGACATTTCAGCGGATGCAAATACGATGGCGGGGTCGACTCACGCATTGAGCTCAGCGAACGGTTTGTCCGTCTCAACCATGACCGACACCCCAGCGTTGAGGATCTCATCACGAATGGCCAGTACACTCGACGCACAGTCTTGCACCAAACCTAGACAGGCCATCCGGTTCAGCTGTTGTTAGAATAGTTAGCATTTTGATCAACGGCTTGTCCAACAGTTCGAAGGGAAAACAAAGAAGTCCCGGGTCCGATCGTCGGAGTCAGGTACCGAGCCTCCGCAAAAGGCACCTCGACCCTGAACTCAATTTACCACCCGTCCCCTCAATCCACATCAAGGAGCCCCCTTTGACGTTGATGACAACGTAATATGTCGGAGAACGTACGGAGGTTGACAAGCTCAACAGCCCGTCTTGTCTGTGTGTGGGACTTGCAAGTACTGGAATGGAAAAGAACACCAAAGAAGGATCACGTCGCATCGGACCGATGAAGGTTTTTCCCAGTTCTAGTCCTAACTGAATAGTGGCAAACGATGGGATGGGCGAGTGCGTACATATAAGTACCGTAGACTTTGCAAGCTTCTCCGGATGTACAGACCCAAACCAGTGAATGGGCATCATCCGTGTAAATGGGTTTGCCAGAGGAGGATGGTCGAGTAATCCCGGCCGTCATCCACTTATCTCGGTGCCCAGAACCCGATTGTCCAACAGGATTCAACCAGCAAACGCGGGGGGAGCGGCGAAATGGCCAGATAGGTCTTATGAAAGAGCAAAGAGAATGTTTTGAAACCCCAATCGCCATGTAGGCGTATGTGTAACCACCCTTGAAATAAACGTGAAAAGTGATCGGAGGGGGTTATTCCGATGCGGAGGAAATATGAAATGAGGGGTCGTTGAAAGAATTAGGACAATCATAACGCCACCAACAAGTCTGTCAAGAACCACGTCGTCGAAAAGAGAGCGAAAGCAAGAAAAAGGAAGGTACGAAAACACAAGAACTCACATCGACTGCCTGAAGGGCATCCCATATTTGCAAGAGAGTCTTCGCAGCTGTCTCCAACCCAGGAACGGGTGCAAATCCCAAGTAGTCCACCCCCAACTCCAGCAGCTCGTGGGTTACGTCGCCAGCAGTACTCAAAATGGACTTGGCCGCACTGGCAACTTGCTGTTTGTAAGGGTCATCAGCAACCAGCGCATAATAACGTCAAACCCTCTACCCAAAGGACTTACGTTTCGAGTAGCCAACCAACCTTCTTCTTGTTCTTCTGGGATATCCTTGCTTTTCTCCTTTGCTTTTTCCTTCATCTTCGACCCATCCCTAATCTTCTCCCATTCTTCCATGTTTGGAGTGCGCAAATTTTCTGCCTGGGATGGGCCGTGCCACGGTCTCGGAGGCTTCTTGTCACCTCCCCAAACGGTGCTACGGCTGGCATCGACACTGGTCACACTGCGATATGTCATTTCGCCAAAGGGCTTCGGTGGATACGACGGTGGATAATCATGGCGCGGGCTGGCATCTTGAAGTTCCAGAGTACTGTGAGAAGGCGATGACGATGATGATGCTGAAGGTTTCAGGCGTGGGCTCCCTAGATGCCCTGGAACAGGCTCTCCTGGTCGTATCCCAGAATTCGACACCCCATCGACACCCTCCATGCCAGGCAGCTCGATTATCGACGAATCCGGCGAGCGAGATCGCGAATTCTTCCCTCCTTTGGAGGCTTTGCCATGCTTCGGCTGGGTTTCTAGACGCGGAGTAATGGAAACAGATCTACCACGCGGATTCGACTGTGGGTGCGATGCGAGTGCAGACCGCGACTGGCCGAGAGACTGAACATCAGACTCTGATGGATAATTCGACTTTCCGATCTTGGCGTCGCGTCCATCGTGGGAGGCGATGTTGTCGACTGATAAATCTCGTCTCACACCAGAGGAAGCGAGCGACGCTGGGTAGCTCAAACGTTTGCTATTGCTCTGGTCACCGACGGATTGCTGCGCTTTGTCTGTCGCCTGAGGGATATTCGATGTAGATTGCCCGCGCGGGCGTGGTCTCGATGGTTGCTGTGCCTCACCTTCCAGCACTGGAGATGGCAGCAATCCCTGGACTGTCGGCGGTGTCAATAGTCCTGACTTTGGTGAATCGGAGAATACCCTGCTCGTCGTTGCAGAGGATGATATCGACGACGCCGAGTTGGGAATTGGTGATGGGTTTGGTGACCTGGGTGCTGGATTCAGCGGTGAATGTACGCGAGGAACAGATGAGACGCCTTCAGGCGACGAAGCACCCGCTGTTCGCTTTGACCTCGGGCTCATCGTGGAAGGCATCGCAGACGATTGGAATGGACAGGAATTATTGGAAGAGAGTTGGTGGTTATGGAGTGGAAATGCTTCCGCATTTCTATTAGTATTTGCTTCCGTAGAGGCTGACTAATCATAGGCGCCTTAGGCGCTATCGCCAAATTGGGATGGCGTCGCTATCCCAGTCTCAAGTACTTCCCGGGGCGTTTCCAAGATGTTTCCGAATTGGTTTGGCTATGGCCGAGCATCATCAGATCGAGCAGCTCGTACAAGCTATGCAAAGCCTCCATGCAGCGGACTTGGCCAGCAGGCTTGTCCGCTAGACCAGAGTTATCTGTTTCCATACCAAAATGTGGCTCCTCAACCTTGTGCACTCGGAGTCACCTGCAAGATACGCCTGGATGAACCCCACTTCTGTACACACTGTACACGCTTGGTAGATAGCTACGAGGGTGGAAGTTTATCTGAGCGGCGAGAAGGTAGTGCAGAACAACGAGACCACGATGGGATAATGGAAGGGTTTTTGCTGGGATCAACTGGGGTCCCTTCTACCTACTGTCCAAGGAGACACAAAACAGCTCTAACATCTCCTGCAGGACTTCCCAGCTTGCATGGAGCGATACGAGCTAGCCACAGCTCTCCGGGATGGATGACCCAAGAAAGACCTCGTAGCGAACCCGGACGGTTGAATGAAGGCCACGATCGATTTCGTAAGGAAGACCGAGGGATCTATGGGAAGTTGGAGAACGAAGTGATGGTGGCATGAGATGCGAAGAGGAGGGAGGCAAAGGAGAGGGGGAAGGGGGAGAAGGGGGCAAAGGGGAGTACCGTAATATGACAATTACATGTTCCTCGGATGCTACGCGTTACACGAAGTGTTGTAAACTATAAGTGCTCTACGCACGATATCACCCGTTACAAAGTCTCAAATATCGTACTGAAATGTTGCCGCAAGCCTTAGGACGGAGAAAATTTGATTGTCCAACTTGAAGTGTTTTACAGCGGCCAGACGATCTTGCCTTTCTTATGCTCAACACTTCCCCTGACCCCTATGTAGACTTGCGCGAGAAATAATTGTCAAGTGCTACTCCTCCGCGTTTGCGAGACGATCCCGCGGACAACCCTATCTTCATTCCTTCCGTCACGAATTTCTCAAAGTCATCCTTTAGTGAATGTTAAAAATTAGCACTTTCACTTCACGAGGAATGCAAACCAACCTTGGAAATAATCCCGCCAGTCGCTTGTTTGTGTCCCTTTGCAAAGTCTCCTCCTACACGCTGCATGAAGGTCTCATCAGTCCGTTCCCCATACATCTTGAGAAGCGATATGAGGTCGGTTTGCTCGTTGTCAGGCAGTTTTCGTTTCTCGCCGGTAATTCGACAGGAAAAGGATATGACGTTGGGATCGGGGTGATGAGAAGGGTTTGAAACCTAAGCCAGGTGTGAGTACAGCTTTGATGACATCGAAAGTTTCAATTTTAATACCATGACCATCATCAACTTCTTTCCTTTCAGCGTTGATGACCAGCGTGTCGCAATTAACGGATGTACTGTTCAGAGTGAAACGATCAGCTGAGGCTAGGAGTTTCGATCATCGAAATATTACAAACTTTGATACGGGCTGTCGACGCGCAGCAGGGCTACCTGACCGTCTTGCGAGAACTGAGGCGCTACGTGGGTACACCGTTCGACTTCCTCGCGAATACGGACTTTCATCTCGCAAAGCTCTTTGCTTCCCAGGATATCAGCTGGGCACTGGGCGTGTAGGAGTGTCTAAGTAAGTCATCAAGCATCAAGCATCAAGGTCAATCATGTCGTTTTGTCAGTAGGAAGGGCTGATGGATGACGGACATTCCATGCGAGCTCAACTAGAAAGGCGTAAGCTCCGCAATCCCGACTGGCGACTACGAAACACTCACCATCATACTCTGGCGTCCGCCGTGCTGCGGTTACATAGACCTTCGTCAGTGGCACGTCCTTGTGAAACGCACTAACACTCACGCGCGTTTATCAAAGACACTGCATCACTGATCTTCTTCTTGCCCAAGCTCTTTGCGGCATCGCCAAGCAGTATCATTTCCGCGCTCACAGACCAATCACCGTCGATATCACCGAATTTGATTGTGTTCGCACCCAGATCACCATAAATTCCAATTAACGCACCAAATGCACATCTGGGAAGTAAGGTTAAACAGCCGTTCGGTCGTCATGACGAAATGGAGTACACCTTTCCGGAATCGCGTCGTTCAGGGGATAGCATATTAAATAAGTCAAGAGAGAAGACGTGCAGACCGGCGGAGCGTCGCACGCGGAAACGACCTAGAAATTAAACAATGTTCAATTCTGCTTGCGTTGTCTTCGGGGAATTCAATACCGTCGTTTCATCGGGAAAGGTGTCACTTTGGTGGTGATCAATGAGGAGGGTTTTGACAAGGATACGTTCGCATTTAGCCATGACCTTAGTAGGAACGATAGGAGGTCCCCCTCTACTGCCTTGGTCGAGGACAACACATCGCACCTCGCCTTTCTGGTGGAGAGAAGCGACGTCTTCAATCGTCTTCTGTATTCGTTCTCTATTGCTCGAAGTCAGTGCCGCTCATTCATGAGTATCATGGCACTCCGACCTTTCGCAAGGTGAGAATAGATTCAATGCTTTCTGGACGAAATGAACATGAATCATTTCCGTTGGTAAGCCCAGGGTGGTGAGTGTATGATGCATTATCAATGCAGAGGATACTAAAAAGCGTGAATACTTGAGGGAAAGCCTTCACAAATCGAACCAACACTCACGGCCATCGGCGTCCTTATCAGGGACCAAAATTACGGGAAGACCATGACGAGCACTAGATACGTCCCGATGGTGAGGTCGAATTGTCAAAGGCCGGCGTATTCAGTAACTCGCCTTTGCTCAATAAATTCCCTAGCTTCGTTGATCTGCTCCTTTCTAGCTGGCCAGCTCGCCCATTTCCCTTCACCGAGAACGTCCCGTGGTGTTTGTACGACGGCCGAATGGCGAGCCCTTTTCCGCCGTGGACCTATAGATGAATGTCATTTATTTCGACGTTCAGAGCCGCTTAAGAGTAGTCCCTACTTTCTGGAGGGTTTTTAGCAGTGTTTACTTTCTTCTCAAATATTGAGTGCATGGTGTTCGTGCCAAAGTTGCGATGCAAGGGAACACCCGATGACGCTGTGTTCACTCCGTTTCAGACAGGGGATAGGAGTCAAGTCAGGAGATCGGCGAATTCCTGACGCTCGCCCAAGCGCCCCAACACCGCTTCGACCGCCAACCATCATATCTCTTTCGTTGATCTTTTGACAGCGCGTTGCTGCAATGTGTAGCCAGGTTACTCAACACGACTGTGCACTAAAAAGGCAGAGTCCGTCGCATTCGAGGGTCGTTAACCTCGTCATCCTTCTCCCTTCCAATGGTTGCGCTTCCGAACGAATTGTGGTATGAGGTCCTATTCTACCTCCCCGAAGTCGAAGCGAACGGACTTATGTCTGTCAACCGTGTATTCTACAAGCACGCCTGGGGCAATCTCTGCAAAGAGGTTCGGCTCTTGAAGGTCACACCTCGCAGTCTGAAGCGAGCCAAGTCAATGTCGTGAGTGATTACCACCATCATTCTTTAAATCACTCAAAGTTCCACAGAGGGGACTCGTACATTGCTTCCCGTGTACGACATCTTTCTGTCCTACTATTCGAGCTCCCGTATTTTGAGCTCGCTCTCAGTAGTTCCACGTTGGCCCCAGACGAAATATCTGCTTCTCCCAAAAATGGCGCTAGGCTGCACCAATCATGGCTTTCGATTCTCAGCTCGCTCTTCCGTACGCGTAAACAACGCCCTCGAAGCGTCTCACCGGATTTGCCTCCTTTTCAGCCCTCGGAGGACAGCACTTACACCCATTACCCTGTCCTATCGCAATCGCTCAAGGATGTCGTTAATCTCGAACACACATCAGCGGAAAGCGCAAGGCTTGACTTAGCCTGACGGCGTGATCAGTTCATTTACCTTTAAAGGATATTGGTCAATAGTAATTATAGTGATCGAAGTTGAAACTCAGAGGATAACTTTCAAATGCTTGCTCACGGTCAGACATCTTGTTTCCACGGTCAACAGGCTTTCCCAAGTTGTCCTAAAACGTGAGCATCCTTGCTAAGTCAACGGAAACCTGAACTCACTCTCCCTCACGATGACCATGTCCATGATCCTGCCTGACCACCCCTTCACAAGTTGATACGCCTGGATCAATTACTGACCGCTCCGTGCGCTCGAGCATCACCACGACGATACCGTCGGAGCTGAAATTGAGCTTGAAACCTTGAACATTCGCCAGAGCCGTCGTCCTTCCTCTCTCTCTTCCTCCCACCATCTCCTCACCTTTCCCATTCCCTCATTCACCGACCATTCCTAATGATGTGGATGCTCGTCGAGCGTGACCGTGCTCTCTCATTGTCGTGGCCGCTGTTATCAGCAGGTAGTTGGATCGGCCGCGTCTTTGAAGGCGTTTTGCAAAGTTCATGGTCTCGCGTGCGTGTTTTTCACCGCTTCCTGGACGTGAATTTGACGCATATATATCCTATATAGGTGCATAAACCCCCGTTCAACCAAGAAAGCGCCGTGTCAGAATCCAAATCACGATCTCGTGCATTCCGAGATGTATCGAAGAGGGAACTGGAGGAGAGGGGATGGGGGGCGCCTGGCCAGCGCTCTTACCAGAACCTTGAATCCAAGGACCTCGGAGCCGCACTCTCAGTGGACGTAGCATCCTTCCCAGTCCGTCATCGCCACTGCTCGTGCTGTCATCCTCGCTGGAAACGTCGCGTTTTGCGCACGCCACATCCTCGCTGATTAGTTTCGCGAATTTCACCATGCGCTAGGCTCTACCAGGTACGAATCACCGTATAGAAGGTGCCGCAGTACTAACTTGCTTCAATTCCAGCGCATACATGTGCTTTGGCGCGTCGGGGGGTGCCCAGGAGGGCTGGATTCGATGGATCGTACACGAGTCGTCCGACTGTTATCTAGTGTATTATTGTGTAGCTGACTTTAGGATACATGCGTATAAATACAGTTCCTTTGATGGGCTATCAAGGGTGAAAGTAATATCAAAGAAACGAGTAACGATTCCAAACGGACTCATATTTTGTATACACCAATCTGATTTTCATGAGCAACTTGGACATAGTGGGTGATGGCACACAATGGCTGCGATGATCACCATGGATATGATGGAGAAAATGGAAGACTGATGTAACACACCAAGATGGCGAATGGGACATTGGTGAAGCAGGGTAGAACCCCGACCTACCAACCTGACAGCCATGACGGCCATGATATGGGTTGATCAGGCTTGCTCATGGTATTTCAGGGCGCGGCGCTTTTGCTGATGCATGACGATCTTATGGAATTTCCCCAACGATGTTCTCGGTACTGCGCCGCTTTTGGCGACAATATGGTCAATGCGAACATTGCGCCGCCTTTCCCTTTATGTAGGCACCGGTGGTTTGTATGAAGTTCTCGCAAACATCCCAGAGACCTGCTCGCTCGAATCTATCTACATCAAATTCCCGTGCACCCAGCATCTCAACCGTCAGAAGACGACTTCCTCTTCCATTCCGATCTATACTACCGAACGCCACGGTCAAAGCATGCTCTCGCTTGCTGGCCTAATCAATGCCTCCTCACAAACTCTAACCAATCTTGTAATCTCTTGCGATGAATTCATTTTCCCTCTTTGCGCTCAATTATTCTCCCGCCTTCGTGAGTTCGGCCTACCGCGTCTCATCTCTTCTTAACCCTTGATTAATTGTTGCAAGTGTTGCTACCTGCCCTTTCTTCTCTCCGCCTACGGGTAACTCACGAAGTCAATCCTTCCTTCCGTGCAGCACAAGAAGCCCTTTCCTC
Source organism: Pleurotus salmoneostramineus (assembly GCA_002583695.1). Lineage (NCBI taxonomy): Eukaryota > Fungi > Basidiomycota > Agaricomycetes > Agaricales > Pleurotaceae > Pleurotus > Pleurotus salmoneostramineus. The sequence continues at coordinate 63,538 of BEWF01000178.1, forward strand.
TTTTCTTGAAGATAGAACGCCCGCCCTTACCGTCCTCTCCCTAGACTTTAACCACTGGGGTCTACCATTCAATGAATGAGTACGCACCACGCTCGCTCGCTGGAGATTACTCCATACGGACGGCAGCTCATGCTTACGCAGGAAAGTTTCATACCTGTACATTCGATTTGAGTACCATAATGCTTCCCAGGGCGCGGCGGTATATAATCTTTTCGTGGACATTGTGGGCATGAATCTTGGGAGCAACCGTTGCTCTTACTTATATAAACAAGGAACGGCCAATTCCGTTTGACTCCCCTATCCAAAGATTCTTAGCATGTTATAAACCTTGTTGTCTTTCTCTACGCAATTCGCTTAGATAGAACGTTTTATGAGATGAATTGGATCTGTGTACCTTATGCAGCTCGATTTTTCGCCTTCCACTACACGGAGACAGGAGGTATAGGAGGCGTCTCAGGGACTGAACTGCATCAGCGCCCAGTGCAACAACGTTGCCAGCCTTCCGCAAGCCTTCCGCAGACCATCTCTGACCTTTGACATTGTGGCAACACATGACACTGCGCTGTTGCGAAGGTTACTCGGATCCAACGCGAATAAAAAAGGCAGAATCTGGCGAGGAGTCAGGACGACATTATCCTTCTCCCTCCCAATGGTCGCGCTTCCGAACGAACTGTGGTATGAGGTCTTGTTTTACCTCCCCGAAGTCGAAGCAAACAGGCTTATGTCTGTCAACCGTGTATTCTACAATCACGTCTGGAGTCATCGCTACAAAGAGGTCCTGCTCTTGAAAGTCACACCTCGCAGTCTGAAGCGAGCCAAGTTAATGTCGTGAGTGATCACTGCAAGCCTTCGCTAAATGACTCGTTGGCTTATACTAATGCTGGACTCATGACAGAGGTGACTCGTACATCGCTTCCCGTGTACGACAGCTTTCTATCCTGCTATCGGAGCTCCGGAATTTTGAACTCGCTCTCTGTGGGTCAACGTCCGCCCCGACCTCTCCATACGGCCCGGGTGAAGTATCTGCTTCTCCTAGTAATGGCGCTAGGCTGCACCAATCATGGCTTTCGATTCTCGGCTCGCTTTCGTGCATACGTGAACAGCGCCCTCGCAACGTCTCACCGGATTTACCTCCCCGTCAGCCCTCGAGGGATAGCATGACTCACACTCTTTACCCTGCTCTATCGCAATTACTCAAGGACGTCGTTAATCTCGAACAAATGACGATCATATGGAATTTTCCCAACGACGCTCTCAATATTTCGCCACTTTTAGCGACAGTTTGGTCGATGCGAACATTACGCCGTCTTTCCCTTCATGTCGGCACTGGTGGTTTATACCAAGTTCTCGCAAACATCCCAAAGGCCTGCTCGCTTGAATCCATCTATGTCAAATTCCCGAACAACCAGCTGCTCAACTCTCATAGGGAAGCTTCCTCGGACACTCCTTATGCTCGCGAACCCAACAGCCAAAGCATGCTTGCCCTTGCTCGCCTAATCAACGCCTCCTCAAAAACTCTAACCAATCTTCAAATCTCTTGTCATGAACACATCTTCCCCCTTTTCGCTCGATTGTTTCCCAACGTTCGTGAGTTCAGTCCACCACGTCTAACCTCTTCTCAATTTTGATCAACTGTCTCCAGTATTGCTGCCTGCCCTTGCTTCTCTTCGCCTGCAGGTGACATGCAAAGTTAATCCTTCCTTCGGCGAAGCTCAAGGCGCTCTTTCCTCCTTTCTTGAAGATAGGGCTCCCGCCCTTACCGCCCTCTCCCTAGACTTTCCTGGGATAAACCACTCAATGATTGAGTACGCCCCCCTCCACACCACACTCCGCTTTCTGGAGATCACACCATATGGGAATGGGGACGCTGGAAACAGCACCGCAGTCGCTTTTGATACCCTCGCGCGTAAAATGGAATCCGCCAGGTCGCATCTGACAAGGATTATGCTTCTCCAAGTTTCTTTCAGGTTTTCCCAGTTCCGAGACCTCTTCGGAACCGAGCCATTACCTCGTCTAACGAGTCTATCCATCAAGATTAAGTCCCTCGAACCAACGGTAATCCTGTTTTTAGTTGAGGTGATGCCTTCCTTAACGCAGCTCATACTCACACAAGAGAGTGACACACCCGTGCGTCTGATTCACTGCCAGATTACGACGGACCTGATCGTTCTGAATATGCTGATAGCCTCGGCCGATGTCCCATATTCTGAATAATATTCATATCAAACCCTGGGCATTACTAGATATCACGTACAAAGACGCGTCTGACAATGTCTTTTACAAAACAATGTGGGACCTGGCTATAGCTATCCCAAGCATTACATGTTTCTGTGGTAGCAGGGCGGTTTATGAGACGGTTATGGCACATCATGCGGAGACCCATTGGTCAGCACAGTAGACTTAGATTGGCGTCTCCAGTATCTTCACAGTATCCTAGATTAACACATATTAATGGGGTTGACTTAAGCTAAGTTCGCGGAACGGACTGACCTTCTTGATATCAGGGTGCCTGGGGCCATTGTACGAAACCGAACTTTCAGTTCGATCTGTCGAGCTGCCTCCAACTGATATGCTGAGTACGTGATCATCCTATGAGGCGTAATCCATATGAGAAGTTGCTAGAAACGGAACGAGAGCGACTTACACGCCCAGAACTTCCACTCGAAAAGCCAAGATTTGATAACCCAACCGAGTTCGCTTGTGAACCTCCCCTTTCTCGGATCGCGTTTCTCGAATTCAGAGTCGCCAACAATGAATTGGCGTAGACTAAACTCAGAAGCGTTCAGTTGGATTGATCACACGACACCCAAGTCGCGGAATGCGAAAATCCTCACGTTTACCGATAACAAAGTCGATGGCTACAAACCACAGGCTTTCGGGCATCAAAGCGAACTAGGATAAACGGAAAACCCATCACCTCAGTCCCGGTGTCCAGAAGCGCCACACGGAAAAGAAGCACACTCACCACGATGACCTCAATGATCGCGACCACTCTATCGAATACGCGAGCACAAGATGTACACGACTTCGTCAATAACGGAGGCTTAGGTCAGAGGAATACTCACGATGTCAGGATACATCGGTTGATGGCATAGACAATGAGCTGCGTGACAATGGTGTTTGTCCTATGTAACGACGAGGATCAATCATGATGGGAGTGATAGGAGTTTGAGGGGCGTAACTGACTTTCTGAATCCCGTACGGCTTCCGTGAAGGAGTATGCATAAGGCGGCAGCAATGGCAACGTCCGAGAGCACAGCAAATATGGCGAAGGGGGTGGCTGCAACCAACTGAGAATCCGCCGTCAACATCAAGTCAACTAAAAGGGATGTAGACCTACTGTGATCTCCGGTAGGCGGCTAAACTCTTTCTTAATGAACCTTGGATGACCGTCAATCTATCAATGGGACGGAAGGACGCTATCCGGCTTACAGGAATACCACAGTCTCTGAGCGATGCTATCAGTCTCTTGTCCAGACGGACGGAAAGATCAGGGAATGATACGCACCAACTCCCAAACCTTAACGGAAGAGCCGAACCGAAAAATTAGAATTAGCTTTGCATTGGTCGGTAGAGGTAGAGATCGAGGGTGCGCACAGAAGTGGGCTGCGACAAGTAGGCCCTGGGGTCCGTCTTAGGCGCGTGAAGGGAGAAGTGACAGGAAAGATGCGTACGATGAAAACTGTACCCCACCATCGATATTTTGGGTTGCACACTGGACGAAGCTTGTGAGTGGCTTCTGCCGCCAACAGGGGAAGCTTTCGAAGGCTCACGGCGACAGATCCGGATGGTGAAGAACCTGGTAGAACGGGTGAGCAAAAGGGGTGTTAGACGGGGTTAAATATGAGCGTACGTCTGAGCAAGCACCCCAATGATCACCTGGAGATTAGATCAACTATTGTAGAGTGACTAGTGAAGCCTGAACACGCGCTTACATTCATAAGAACGGATATCTAGTTCGCTGCGTTAACTTCAATGGGAATGCTTAGGGGGACATGACATACATTCAAAGCCCTGAGGCAATGTTAATAGGCAATCAAATTTACATGGACATGTATACTCACCAGTGAGCGTCCCTCAGAGCGATCGGATTGGCGTAGTTAGAAACCTAGGTCACGTTAAGCAGCCAGACGGTCAATCTATTCGAATGGGCAGACCAAGTAATGATACATCGTAAGGGACACTGGTTCATCGTAAGCAGCGTGGTTCTGGCCTTGTGGCGAAGTAACGTACCAAAAGCAAACTGAAGGGTATCGAGAACCCTGAAGCGTCGGATGATCAGTAGCCCTCCGACGACAACGAAGTCTGAACGCCAACCATATGAAGGCGACCTAAGAGGCTCGATGAGTTGCGTCGCAGGCGATGAGGGCTGAACGTACCAGCAATTTCAGGTCAAACCCATCCTTTGGATAATGAACATAGTAGAAGTAGGTCTAGCGGCCCTAAGTCAGCGTCTAACTCGTTCCAAGGACTCAGTCCCCGAAATACCTGGAGGTTCGTTATCCCATACAGACTATGTGGCGTACAGGTCAACCCCGGGTCAGACAACGGAGAATCGGGCTTACACTCCAGCTATCAGAGCGCCAATGAAGCCCGCCCCTGCATGATACCCCAGTAAGCGATGATGGATATCGATCATCCACAGCCTCCGAAGGTCTCTCACCGAAAGTATTGTCGAGCGCTGGTACTCCCGGTCCCGATGGAATTTCGCTGGCCATTCTTCAAAAGTCGTTGATGGGTCGTAGGCGTAGGCGAGAGTTCGTGGGTGGGTAGTGAGTACAGCAGTTCAGCCGCGGAGCCTCCTGGCTGCATCCCTTATGGCTATAACTATAACCTCTGTGGGAAGGTCACAGGCCGGAGAAACAAGGTGAAGTGATAGAATGATCGGGTCATTTTAATAGGCATGACACGACTTGTCCATATGGCTGTTAGCTTCTGGACAAGCCATGGCCATCATAGACATGTCATATAGCGCTATTAAGCCGCGATACAGCCTGATAAAGGCTAGCATGCCTAAATACAAAGGCAGAAGCACAACTAAGCCTCGGACTTGGCTGAATGGCTGAGTGCGTGAGAGAGCGAGAGCCGTCCAGGTAAGCGTAGCAGAGAGCGCATTGAAGACAATAAACTGGAGAAAAGAGCCCAGGAAGACGGTTCGTTGACTTGAGCAATGAGGAGTCCGACTTGTCGTGGAATTACGGTGGAAGCTCAGCAGCGCTCAGGGCGAGACTACACGTGGTCGTAAGGAGTCAGGAGCCATTCTATCAGGGATCCCTGTTTGTTTTCGATAGACTCAAGCTTCAAGAGCCAACGATATCCGCAGCTAAGAGATATATTTCGCCTTCTACTAGAGCATGGCGTAGTCATAGGGAGCGCACTGCGCAGTATAGAGGCATGGACACCGAGTTTCATGAGTGAAACGACGTTTCAAGGAGCAGAATATGTTAAAGGAGGTATTGACAAGGGGTCTTTACTCATTCTACCCGAAGCGCCGATCAGGCTTTTTACACCCGAACCATGCATTCTGCGACGACATTGCCCGAGGGCTACACGATCCACGACGGCCCGCCATCGGTCAGCGACTATGTACACTTGAGGAAAGCGTCCGGATTATACGCTGTCACCCCAACACAAGCGGAAGGGGCGATCGCTTGCACCTGGTACGGTGTTCATATCAAGTATACCTCACCCTCGAAACCAGATGAAGTCGAAGTCGTTGGTATGGCTCGAATTTTTGGTGGTGGATGGTTTGCTTTCCTCTTTTCTTTCCAGTTCGTCGTGCATTTGTTGACACGGGCACCCAATCGCAGGTATTTCCACATCGCCGACTGCGCAACTCTACCCGATCATCAGAAAAAAGGACTAGGATCTGCGATGATGGCCGTGTTGATGAAGCACCTGGAGGAGAACGCCGAGCCAGGATACTACGTTAACCTATTGGCAGATGTTCCTGGAAGGAAACTTTATGAGCGGTTCGGGTTCATTGATGCAATGCCGAGGTCGCTGGGCATGTGGAAGGGCTCCCCTCGTTGATACTCTTTGGATATTACTTTACGATTGAGATTTGATTGAAATGTCCATGTTTGAGGTGCAAAAAACGAGACCTTGTAGGTCGTCCAACTCCCCCAGACCGGGATCGAACCAGTGGCCTTGAGATGATCGTTATCCAGTTACAGTCTCACGCTCTTCCAGCTGAGCTACCGGGGGCATACCAGCTGTTGCTTTCTAAGATGTAAGTTCCACCCTTCCCAAATAGGTAAAAATTTCAAGTTGCACTCCTGACGAAGGTAGACGTAGTCTTTCTTCGTTGATTCTCCATTGTTTGTTGCAGTAGGCCACTACTGATCTATAATCTACCAGAATCCCAAAGTTACCCACTCGCGGGTACCCTTTCTTCCTGCTGCGCAGCGAGAATTGCCTCATACAACGTCTGACGCTTAACTTCGACACTTTCGCTTTCGTCATATTTCACGCCACATATGCAGAGTTCGAGATTTAACTGCATCTCGCCGATGCCGTAAACGGCAGAAGGGTTCTCTGTCAAGCGTTTAGGGAGTTTATCGCGTCCAGGCTCCTTACTCCAATATGCTGGGACTGGCGGGGGAGAGCGTTTTGCTCGATTGTCCCCGAAGATGTGACGACAGAGTCGGACTATAATCGCAGGAGGACGGAATGTTTTGCATTGGATGACTTTCCTGGTTTCTTGCTGCAGGAGATATTATAAGTCGTCCGATGATAGGGGGTCTATGCAACTTACAGCTCTTCGTGCTGTTTTGAGACTCTCTAGCGACGTACGCAGCTCTTCCTGACTTTTATTGAGGTCCTTCTCGAGATTCTCCACCCGCTTTTCAAGGTTATTCAATTGATCATACACGTTCTGGAGTGGAACTTATGGATGGAAGGGGTAGGAAATTAGCATTTGTGTATCCAGTAACGGTGAATCGAACTAACCAGAGCTATGTAGTAGTTCAATATTCTTGACTTCACGAGGGATCGTTTCAGAGCTGGCCTTTTCTTGATTATCGTTCTCGGGTTGAGACTTGTAAGGGGACATGGTCGACGGTATCGACGCTGCGCGGCCGAGCTGTCAAGATGAAGGAAACAACGTTCTGAGCGCGATGAAAACAGCCTCGTGGTGGGGGAATGCTCACACGTAGTGTTGGGACAAATATTTTGGTGGCGGATTCTGGTCTGGGTGTTGGTGGTTCGATCGAAAGATTCTAACTGCACCCCTTTTCTAAGCTCCTGAATCTTGCTCCAACCAAACCTACCAAGTACGAAGATTGTGAGGTTTCAGGACGGATGGGAAGGGTTTAGAGACAAATCAGCGTCTCATTACGGATCAGAGCAAGATATATACTCTAGGTAAAGCGAGTACATAACTTCTGGACAAAATGGTCGAATAAACCTAGGTATCCATGGCAAGATTGTCCATGAAGGAGGGGTAACGAAGGTCTCGAGAAGCGCTACGAAGTGAATATATAGAGAATAAACAAGCATTAAAATGTCGTAAGCAGATTAGTCCGTCGTCGTAAATAACAGAGGAATGAAAAACAGTCCATAATTAATAGAATAAATACTCTTCACCTCCCACCCTAAAAGTTAGGGATAACGAATCCAGCAATGCCCTCCCTCTTGTATCCGAGTAGGAGAGCAGCGTTCTTGGCCTCAAGCTCCGAAATGGTATAGAAATGATTCTGGAGATGAGGTTGGTACAACCGGTGAAGGGGAACGCTTCCACAGATCTGCTTCTGGTAGATATGGCCCGTAACACCCTCGCTCTTGTATCCGAGGTTCTTGACAGCGTTATCACGCTCGTGAGCCGAGGTGGTATAGAAGTGATCACCACCGGGACCAGCGTGAGCCTTGAACATGCGGAACAAGGGCACGGTATCGGTCTCTTTCTTGGGGAAGACGCGACCTTGGTGTCCTTCCTTGATGTAATGGAGCTTGATGAGTGCGTTGGTCATCTCGTGTGCGCTGGTGGTATAGAAATGGTCGGTGTGCTTGAAGGCGCGTTTGAGGAAGACGGATGAGGTACGAGGGGCGCAAGCTGGAGTCGTAGCCTTGGGCTTCGTGGTGGTCACTTTCGTAGCGGCAGCCTTCGTGGTCACAGGCTTGGTAACAGCTTTGGTGGTCGCGGCCTTGGTGGTAACCGCCTTGGCCAGGGTTGTGGTGTGAACAGGCGCGGCCGAAGTAGTGACATGAACAGCCGGGGTAGACGAGGACACATGAACTGGAGCGGCCAACGATGAAGCGACGTGCTCAACCACTACTGCTGCAGAGGAGACGGAAGAGGACGATGATTCCTGAGACGATGAAGCAGAAGACGACTTGTTGGACGAGGAAGAGGCGGACTCATCCACGGTTGTGGTGGTCTTGCCATCATTCCCTTGGGTCGTGGTGGAGGAAAAGCTGGAGGCAGACGCAGCGGCGGATTCTGCGGACGATGCAGAAGAGGAGGAGGAGGAAGAGGAGGAAGAGGAGGATTCTTCCTTGACGGTCTTGGAACCATCTGAACCATAGGCAGTGCTGGACGATGAAGAGCTTGCGGCAGATGATGCAGCCGCATCAGCCGCCTCTGAGGAGGAAGACGAAGAATTCGAAGAGGAAGAGGAAGATTCTTCTACAACTGTCTTCGTGCCGTCCGATCCATGAGTAGCGGTCGACGAAGATGACGAGGCGGAAGCAGATGATTGCGCAGCTTCTGCAGCGGAGGAGGAGGAGCTAGACGAGGATGATGAGGACGACTCCTTGATAACCGTCTTCGTGCCATCTGTTCCGTGTGAGGCAGTTGATGAAGACGAAGAGCTAGAAGCGGATGATTGTGCGGCATCTGCGGCGGAGGAAGATGAGCTAGAAGAAGACGAAGAGCTTGACTCCTCGACGACTGTCTTCGTGCCGTCATTCCCGTGCGATGTAGAAGAGGACGAAGTGGATGCAGATGATGCAGAGGCCGCGTCAGCCGATGAGGACGAGGAAGATGAAGAAGAAGAGTTAGATGAAGTTTCCGAGGAACTGGACGAGCCACCGTTCACGTATGACTTCGCAGATGATGAGCTGGCCGATGAAGCGGCGGCGGAAGCAGCTGAGGAAGCTGAAGAGGATACGTTCGACGACGAGGATTCTGCGACTGTGGTCACCCTTTGCTTGCACGAAGGCTTCTGGGTTGTCGAGCTTGAGCTGCTGGCAGTCTGGCCAGACGATGCGCTGGATGCGGCGGATTCGTTCGCTGAAGATGAGGCAGCATTCGATTCTTCAGATTTCGTTACTCCTCCTGTGGAGCCATAAGTGGTGGTGGACGAATAATTGGATGACGAAGAGGAGTCTTCAGACTTGGAGGAAGACGAAGAAGCTGAAGACGAAGACGACGAAGAGGCATGTGAAGATGCAGAGGAGGCCGTCGAGCCGCTATCAGCACAAGTGCAGGCGACGGGCGCAGCAAGCGAGGTAGCCTAATCAAACCAATTAGACATCATATTTGAACTTGGTCGAGAACAAGGACCGACCTGATACGTTCGCTTCTCGAGCCCTGGTGTGGGGAGCGAAGCAACCTGAATGGCGAGAAAGACGGCGGCGAAAAAGGCGTAAGAGAACTTCATTGCGAAAATCGAATAAGATAAGGAATGCCGTGTAGGCGTGGTTTGTAACCGAAGGAATGAAAGGTTCACAAAGGAAAGAAAACCTCCTCTCGGGAGTAAGTGGGTGGAAGAAAAAAGGAAAAGAGTCAATAATGGGGAAGAATCATCCAGGACGACGAGTTATATAGCTGAGGCGACGTCAGGCCCAGTGTCTTTGAGCTGCCCTGATGCGGGACAGCTGAAGTGACCAGACTGAGATGGGGCCTCGGAAACCGCGAGCACAAGGCGTCACGATCGACGCACTCTCCGAGACTGTGTCAGGATGACACATATACGGCCGTCGTCAACGCCTGACCTCACTTCAGTAGGCCAAGAGCAAGCCAATCTATGTTATTCCTCGCTGGACGACTTGTAGACATTTGCGCAAAGGCCACCTATAAATCAGAACGAAAGGCGATGAAACCCTCTATGACCAGTCAATGAATCAGCGGGGAAGTGTGGAAATCGCATAAAACGGCCAAACGAAATACCATGACATACCATTCGTGATTATGAGCTTTGACCGCATCAAATCCTGGCAGCGTCAGGGCGGTGGGTCGTCAGGCAACAAGGAATCATATGTTTTGTCTTGGACTTGGAACTGGACGGCTTATGTTCCATGAAACGGTTGAGGTTGCGCAGAGGTATGGTGAGGGCAACGTCCGTGAGCGATTGTACATCATATTTTAGGGCTGAGGTTGGACGCGAAGTCGACGCGAAGTTGAAAACAGAGCAAATAATATACGGGCGCCTGATCAGACGCCATGAAGATCAACGGCCCTCTTCGGAATGCTAGGAAATTAGAAGGCTACAAGCATCATCGTATCGACCGGCGAAAGGTTTCCTCACGCATCTTGACGGGCGTCATGATTGTTGCCGCCTCAATCCACGCCATCGCTCGTCCATTTCTTGCTCAATCCCGCCTTTCAACACTCACAACTCCCCTCCAAATTCCCGATTAGGCAACTCCCAGCGACCAAGCAGCCTTCCATCCAGCATCTTTGACCTTCACCACCACCATCATCACCTCGCCTCGCATCCATCTCCCTCCGCCAGCTGCACTCGACACCTCTCAATTCATCATGCATGATCAAGCTCCCTCCACCCAAGTCCTGTTCAAGCCCTGGATCTCACGTTCACACAGACCAAAGTAGGCACATGGGTCTTGTATTGGCATGCTGTGAGTACCATACATGCTTTTCGTGGCTAGAGATATCCATTGCCAACCCTACTTCTAGATCTAGATACACTGCTACCACCCTCTCCCAACCCTCCCTTGCCGCCAGTAACTCCCTCCGCCCTCGGAAAAGGTATTCCTGACCTTTCCACATTGCAAGCACCTTCTCCGAGTTCAAACAAGTGGTCAATCATCTCTACAAACTCATTCAATACTCGAAAAAAATCAAAATCAACATGGTTCACTTACCGACCCCTCCCGAAAATCGAAATTTTGAAGAAAAAAAAACTCTCCATACTGTACTCGGCACAAAATCTCGAACGACTCGACCATTTTCAACTCTAGCCTTTCGCAAACTCGGGACAAGACAGCCTGGACCTGTACGCGTATGGGTGTATCGTCGCTGGACGGCTGCTTTGCGTTGCGGATGAGATATGTTCGGATCTTTGTTGGCTGGGAGGAATTGGTAAGTTTGTGTTTATACGAGCCTGGAAGTCTACTCACCCATGTCTATGCACCCTTCGTAGCCCTCGTCCCGCGCGAATCAAGTCGCATCCAGGCCCCACCCTTCATCCATCTCCCTCCCCGCCGACCGCCTCAACCTCTATCCTCCGCAACACATCTAGAACCCAAATCAACCCTCCCTGAACAACATCCGCAACACTTGCTCACCTTTGCGAACGGAACCAACACTTCCTAGGGCAAGAAAAATCGAAAAAACATCAACTTTCCACATTTCGTCAACACGGCCGAAATTCGAGACGACTCACCCAATACTCAAGCCACCCTTTCGCAAACTTGGGCACACATAGCCTGGACCTGTACACGCATAGGAGTATCGTCGCTGGACGAAGGCGTTGCGTTGCGGATGAGATATGGAGGAATCTTGGTTGGCTGGGACGGGGTTGGTAAGTTTGTGTTTATACGAGACTAGATGTCCTCTGGCATGATTAATACCACTCACCCATGTCTTATATACCACCAATAAACCTTTTCCCATCGATATTTTCGCGCCCTAGAGTGATTTTGAAAATCCCCATCCCGGGGTAGGACATGGGTGAAATCTGCAAAAACCATTGTCAGGGCTTCGGGAGTATCGCAAATCATGTACGAACGACATACCTTCAAGCACATATCGTTTGTTTCCGACCCTGCACCGTCGTTGTCGAGGTATCGAACATGGAGTGACCTGGCGGGAGGTAAACACCAAAAGTCAATCTAGGTGCGTGAATACCTTATCCCAAACTCGCGAAACCACTTACATATCATGAGTATAGATGACACATCGTTCCTACGGCGTCTCTGACGCGTTTCCGGCGCTTTCAAAAATTGGGTCCATGAAGACGTTCACGGTTGAAAAAGTCAAATCTTCACCTAGCCACTTGAAAGCTCGGGGGTAGGTGCGCCAGTACCCAACGGGCTCGTAGGTATCGCTCGATTTGGGCAGCGTTTCGGCGTTCGCTGACGATTCGAGATTTTCGGTCGTGGCAGCAGGTGGGAGCCGGATAACATCTATAATCGCAACTTCAACATCCCAGCAACGATATAAAAAGACGGGTGAGTGACGTACGACCAAGGGAACGAAAGAACCGACCCAATTCATCAAGTCCCCGAGAAGGAGCGAAGATTTCTGTGTCTGAGGGGCAAATGCGAAAATGCAAGGATAGGTGAGTGAGTATTCATTGAACCTTGCTAAAAATGCTTACCTTTCACTCAGGGAAGATCAAGGATCGTGCTCCAGGCCGTCGTTACGGCGTATTCGTTCGTTTGGTCAAGTCGGCGCGAGGAGGTGGTTCATGGCTCGAATTTCGAGAATCGGTCCTACCCTCTCCCAAACTCGGCCAAACCATCTCCAACATCATACAAACACGGAACGCCAACGATCGTGGCGTGTAGATTCGTGGCGGATGCGAAATTCACGAATCTATGTCGCGTGCACACAGACACAGAGTCTTCTATTCTTGGACTAGCAAAGCAACGGTCAGCTCGTTTACACATCGATAAATGAATGGATACTACTCACGATTCATTTCGCCGGCGACTTGGCTTGACCCTTCAAGGTTTGGGTGGAGAAAATCAAGGATTTCCCCCCGGATGATGGGGAACAGATATACTGGAAAGAAGTGAGTGGATTGGCTTGGAAACATGATGTCATGACGTACTGATGATGCGATTTGATTGGTAGACTGGTTATATGGCGATGATTACGTGCGTTCAAGCGCGGGGAGTGGTTCGGCGAGATGGGGGATGGGGAAGGTGTTGGCTAGCACGTTGAAAACGAATACCAACCCTTTGTAAACCTGGTCCCGGGCGCACTAATGGTGTCGCAACATGGGGAAGTCAAAGTTCCTCGTCAATATGTTGAATCGGATTTCAAATTTAAGGTTTTCTGATCGACCTCGCAGAAAATCCGTCCTAAAACAATGAAGATCAATTTCAGTCTCTCGTAAACTCGGGTGAAGATAATACTAACACATACCTCAGAGGTATACCCTGTTGCACCGCGCCGCATGGACTTCCCATGGAGAAATTACCGATTCCGTCGCGAGGAGCAGAATCAACATTCCTACACAAAGTACTCAATGTCAGCTTTCGCAAACGATGTCAAAGACTCTTCAGGGACGTACTATACCGGGGATACCAGCGTCTTTGACCAGCGTATCGTCTTCGGTGAGGAACTCAAGGTTTCGTGTTTTTCGGGTAAACTCGAGTTTTCCATCACGGAATACCTAGGTACTGATGTCAGCTCTTCATAGATCTCAATTACGATGTATTTAGAGCTTACCTTTCAGGTCCCGAATGTTTCTAGTCGCTCCGATCAGTTGCGGGGAAGGAAACAGGGATTCTGTGGGGCAGGGTGAGTGCGGTCAGTACACCATTTCGGGAGCAAATTAGGCGGCTTACCTGTGCCTAGGGTCGAGGTGTAGGCAGACGGGGATGAGTAAGTGTACTCGAGGTCGTTGGTGAGCTTTCCAGAGCTCAGGGAACGAGTGGGAAGGTGAGATTTCATGAATTGCCGTGTAAGCATTGGATTTCGTCGCAAATCACTGGGAGAATTCATGTCAGCTCCTTTGGGACTTTAGGTACGAAAGATAGACAGCTTACCTCTCTGGTCCCGAGGATTTCTAGTCGCCGGGAGTGGAATCAAAGATCCTAGGGGAGTGGGGAGAAACAATTGATCGGGGTGAGTAATCCATTTTGGGAAGGGAAGGAAAGATATGGCGTACCTGATTGATTTCTATGCCTAGGGTCGAGGTGTAGGCAGACGGGGATGGGTAAGTGTATTCGAGGCCGTTGGTGAGGTCCCCGAGAGTTGCTGGTAACAAAGTAGTAAGTGAACTATATCGGGAAAGGAAATGAAAGACTCACCCTTCGGTTTGCATCACAGACAGTCTCCGCTTCCCCGGCATGGCACTACATCCTTGAGAATGAAAACCCCCGACAACCATCACAAACGGCGCCGAGGACATTCAAAGCAAGTGTCGGGATGGTCAGCTAATTGGGATTAATGGGGCAATGCGGAGATGCGGACGAGTAGGTGTACTCGAGGCCGTTGGTGAGGAGCAGCGGCAGCCGTTGGAAAGGGTGTGGGTGGTCGTTATGAGAAGGCAGACGGGGATGAGGGATGAGTTGGACCGCCGGTGAGAGAATCCGCCCGAAATATCCGTGGACGTGAGGAGTGGCCGAGAGAAACTGACACGGCTGATATTGCAGGGATGTTGACGAAGATGCTAGTCGTCCCTTGAAGAGGGGGAGTCGTCTCGGTTACCGAGAACAATGGAAAAGTTAGCATGATCGACACGATTATGTACATACCTGTGCCTTGGTCTAGCCATCTTCCACCGCGCCCACAGTGTCCTCGTCGTCGTCGGCGACGACCACGCTTGTTAGTTGAATCAGTTTCCACAGTTCGGTGTCGGTTAGCAGAGTGGTAATGAGAATAAATACAAACTTGGACGTACCACTGAAATTGAATTTGAGGCTTGATTTGAGAGTAGTAGTGCGAGACCTTGTAAACAGTCAGCTTGGTGTTAAATGTGCAAAGTATCAATAAATTGAACTGACGGAGTACTTTGAAGAATGAAGGAAAATGAGAAACTTGACGCTTGAAGTCCGAATAGCGAAAGTGAGCCGTAGTGTCAGACGGCCACAAGTCACAACTCGAGAAATGATAACTAAAGTGAAAAGCGTGGTGCCGAAATCTCAAAAGAACTTGAGATGAGCCCGGAAGAATGCGATTAACTCACATAGATGATGATAAGTCACGACTGATGTCCTGATGCGTCTCTGGAGTTGAATAAGTAAGTAGAACGCAAAGGTCAGTAACAAAGTCAATGATAGGTCATGAAGGTTAAAGATAACTCACCACAATTTGGCAGAGCCGTAGATATTAAATCAGAAAGGTTTGAAGATCACATACTTGCTAGTTGATGAGTTCGAGCCTAGTGACAAGGTGATCATGATGAACATGAGTATCAATGATAAAAGTCACAAAGTGCGCGTTTCTGAAGAAAACAAGTAATGGTCAGTTTCAAGTTGACTATGAAACGAAGCGAAGCGTAAACTGACCAATGGTTAGCACGCGCAGAAGATCAGAAGTTGACCGGTCTGGGTGTAGCGACGCAGACATTGGCTAGGGAACATCAGAGACGATGGCAAAGAAGTAGAGACGAGAGAGAGAGAGAGAGAATGAGAGAGGATGAGAAGGTGAGAGAAGATGGGGACTTGGCAGCACAACCAGTCCACTATTTATAGGGAGACGGCGGGGACGGTGTATTCGTGCGTTTCCGAGTAAACGGCACTCTGGACGTACGAGAAAATTGCTGGGAATGATGAAATATCGGCTAGTAGCTAAGCGAAGGGTCTTAGCGCCGACTGACCCTTAGCCTAGAGGGCCAAGTGACCGCTTCAAACGAAAGAATGCGGTGAACAGTACGACGAGGAGAGGGTTCTCTCATATCATTCCCCGTTGTCCCTGGAATCTTTCTGCTGGCAGCTTTCGACTGGTCCACGTTTGAGGTACACTATGGGCGTCTATATGCACACCTGGTGCTTGAGCAGGGTGATGAGGAGGGCGGAAATGACGAGGAACGAGGAGGAGAAGGAGGGATAGGAGTGGAAACAGGAGGAATCGGACTTGGCCGCAACTCGTTTTTTTCGCCAAAAATGTCAGACTCATTTCTTCATTCCGTGTCATACGCAAGAGCATACCACCACTCTACTTGTGCTACACTCAAACAACGATGAATTTGAGGTTTTTGAGCAGACTTTGAATTTCTGTCGAACCCTGGATTGACTGACCCCTGACTTGGACTTGGCACCAGTTGCCTAAATCGGACTGGTCGACTCTTCCTTTCCTCCCGACCACCACCATCGTTTTTCGTTACTCTCTCCTTCCCTGGAAATCGGACGATCTTGCGGCGCCGATGCGTACCAACGTCGTCTCGCTGAGTTTCTGCGGTATATCACGGCGAGTTTATTGTTTTAATTTGTTTCTTTCCCCCGTGAACTGACGTTCTCCTGCTCGTTTTTGTGCAGGTTCTTCCACTAGGGCTTTGATGTCCTAAGCTCCCAGCTCTCTCATACTGGTTATATTGCGAGAAAACCCTCTCGGAGTGCATCAACTCGGTCAACGCCCAGAACTCCACACTTCCCTTCCTTCTCGACCTCGCTTTTTCATTTTTCCGCGACAAACTCCTCCCCATTCACTCTCACTGCCCGTTTCAGTGTCTCAAAAAGGATCGGAAGCAATAGAGCATGTCTCGGCAATTTATGGCACCGACAGAGTCGACATTTTCAGTCGATGAGCGGAACCCTTCTCAAATTGGTTTCCTGCTGCTTTTTTCCGCTCAAATCGCGCTCTCCCTCCCTGTTGGAGTGTCTCGGACCATGCTTCTTCGATGGAATGTGTCTCGGCGAGTCATGGAACCGATGGACTCGACATTTTCGTTGTTGGTAAGTTTTTCGCTCCGCTCCTTGTTTTTCCGGTTGCTAATCGATGTATATCGGCCCCCATCTAGTCTCTCTGCTGTGAAACATGCATCGGCGAGTCGTGGAGCCGATGGACTCGACTTATTCGTCGCAAGTAAGTTTTCCGCTTCGCTCTGTGGTCTTCTAGCTGACCAATAATGTATATATAGATCTTCTCCATTTTATCGGGCCCTTCCTAGTCTCTCCGTCGTGAGACTGACGTCTCGCTGACCCGTATTGTGCGTACTCCCCCTTCCTTTCCTCTCGTGAACGCTGAATAACAATGTATATACAGAAATTCTCCATTTTATTGGTATCGGGACCCTCTGTGTCGAAACGACGCCCACGCACTCGAAGATGGATGCTGAGGTTGCGGGATAACAATATGGGTATGAAGAGGTACGTGGTCGTTTCTTTCATCTCTGGTTTCTTTGTTGACAATTTCTCTCGTTTTTGTGCCCGCCACGCCAAACGACGACATATATACGAATCGACTCCGTTTTGTTGGGCCCAACTAGTTCAAGCCACGGAAACGCCCCCTCGCGTCTTGACACCCCCTTCAGCCTCTTCTGCAACTCAACACTCGCATGAGAACTTGACTCGGCGCTCTCCGACTCCATTTTATCAGGTCAAGGTCATTGAGTCTATGGAATGTGGCCCTCGCGTCTCGGTTTGCACGCCCTGGACCTCACCTCGCATCCCCTTCCTCGCACGATGTTGTCTTGAGCACTGGACTTGACATTTCACAGAGCCGATCGTCGAGTCTTGTTGGATTGGGGTCCTAGATACTCGGGCAAAGCATTTCTCACACAAACGGATGGACTGGAGATTTGGAGGGTGGATTCTGGATTTGGTTATTCACGAAGACTCGGGTTCCCGACGCCGACGCCTAGCAGAATTAGTCATTTTGTCAATATAGTAAATTGCATCAATTGAACAGCTTTTGACCATTCCATGTCCTTGGGTGTAAATTTGGTGTTTGCCAAGCTAGCGCGCTCCAAGCCCGCATCATGAAAATTTAGAGACGGCGAACAGGAATAAATTTATTAGCGGGTGTATTACATACATGCAAGACTAGGGACTAGGGCGAAGGGGACAGAGTGGTCTGTGCGCAGTGACGTGGCAAGGTGTATATAAGGAGGGCATTTGGTGCAAGTCTGTCAGCCATTCCCTTCCTTCCCTTGTCGTTATGCTGGTAGTACTTGCCGCCTCACCTCACCTCACCTCGCAGAGTCTAGCATAGTCTACTCCCATGTACTTAGATAGCCACACGGGCAGGCCGGCATGCTGCTGGTCTGCCCGCCAATGAAAAGGGGATGAGCGCTACGCACCTATCAGAAACCTTTGAATTTCAGTTTCACAAATTTACAGCATACTTCACGCCACTCGAATCCAGGAAGTAAACTTCACCCGTGAGAAAGGTCCCCTATCACTCGACGAGGATTCTGCGACTGTGGTCACTCTCTGCTTGCACGAAGGCTTCTGGGTTGTCGAGCTTGAGCTGCTGGCAGTCTGGTTAGACGATGCGCTGGATGCGGCGGATTCGTTCGCTGAAGATGAGGCAGCACTCGATTCTTCAGATTTCGTTACTCCTCCTGTGGAGACATAAGTGGTGGTGGACGAAGAATTGGATGACGAAGAGGAGTCTTCAGACTTGGAGGAAGACGAAGAAGCTGAAGACGAAGACGAAGATGACGAAGAGGCATGTGAAGATGCAGAGGAGGCCGTCGAGCCGCTATCAGCACAAGTGCAGGCGACGGGCGCAGCAAGCGAGGTAGCCTAATCAAACCAATTAGACACCACATTTGAACTTGGTCGAGAACAAGGACCGACCTGATACGTTCGCTTCTCGAGCCCTGGTGTGGGGAGCGAAGCAACCTGAATGGCGAGAAAGACGGCGGCGAAAAAGGCGTAAGAGAACTTCATTGCGAAAATCGAATAAGATAAGGAATGCCGTGTAGGCGTGGTTGGTGGCCGAAGGAATGAAAGGTTCACAAAAGAAAGAAAACCTCCTCTCGGGAGTAAGTGGGTGGAAGGAAAAAAGGAAAAGAGTCAATAATGGGGAATCATCATCCAGGACAACGAGTTATATAGCTGAGGCGACGTCAGGCCCAGTGTCTTTGAGCTGCCCTGATGCGGGACAGCTGAAGTGACCAGACTGAGCTGCGGCCTCGGAAACCGCGAGCACAAGGCGTCACGATCGACGCACTCTCCGAGACTGTGTCAGGATGACACATATACGGCCGTCGTCAACGCCTGGCCTCACTTCAGTAGGCCAAGAGCAAGCCAATCTATGTTATTCCTCGCTGGACGATTTGTAAACATTTGCGCAAAGGCCACCTAGAAATCAGAACGAAAGGCGATGAAACCCTCTATGACCAGACAATGAATCAGCGGGGAAGTGTGGATATCGCATAAAACGTCCAAACGAATTACCATGACATACCATTCGTGATTATGAGCTTTGACCGCGTCAAATCCGGGCAGCGTCAGAGCGGTGGGTCGTCAGGCAACAAGGAATCATATGTTTTGTCTTGGACTTGGAACTGGACGGCTTATGTTCCATGAAACGGTTGAGGTTGCGCAGAGGTATGGTGAGGACAACGTCCGTGAGCGATTGTACATCATATTTTAGGGCTGAGGTTGGATGCGAAGAGCAAATAATATTCGGGCGCCTGATCAGACGCCATGAAGATCAACGGCCCTGTTCGGGGCCGAATGCTAGGAACTAAGTAGGAGAGACTCGAATAAATAGTAAGGCATACGGTCAGGTTGACTACGTATATGGTCCATGTGTAATGAAATTAGAAGGATAATTTGAAATGGGGCAGTCTCTCAG
Source organism: Pleurotus salmoneostramineus (assembly GCA_002583695.1). NCBI lineage: Eukaryota > Fungi > Basidiomycota > Agaricomycetes > Agaricales > Pleurotaceae > Pleurotus > Pleurotus salmoneostramineus. The sequence continues at coordinate 83,144 of BEWF01000178.1, forward strand.
ATCTCAAGCCTCATCGTATCGACCGGCGAAAGGTTCCATCTGGGGCGCATCCTTCGCCTCACCCATCTTGACGGGATGATAACTCATCGTCATCATCTTCGTGGTCGTGCATTTCCCACTTCTAGAGATACAGAAGTATGCTCCTAGACCTGTGAGAGCGACTAGCATCAATAGGATGCCCCCAAGAAGTCCAATCACGACGGGGGAGTATTTGTCAAGGATCGCAGTGACGGCCGAGTAGTCGTTTGCATCATTGATACCTGCAGCGAACACACCGCCAGCTACGTTAGATGCGACATCTGAGTGGGAATGACCCCCAGAGTCAGAGGCAGAGTGGGAGTGGGAACCAGACGATGACGACCCGGACGGGGAGCTTGGAGGAGAATGCGAATGTTCCCCCGAGTAAGGAATAGGATGCGAGACGATGGCTTTCAGGGAGGAGGGGTCCTTCTTGACGAGTTCCTTGACTTGTGACGGGGAAATTTCCTTCGACCCCGAAAGCTGCTTAGCACGAATCGTGTCAAACTCCTTCCGTGCCTTATCCAAAGTGGTGGTAGACAGAATCTGCACATAGCGATCTTCGGTGTGTGCTCCCGAAGCGTCCATGGAGCCATGGTTATACCTACAAGTCATGATGAGAAGATCTTCCCGAAAAGAGGCCAGTTGTATAACTTACGAGATGTAGACACTCTTGAGGAAGGGATCTCCGAGGATCAAATCCCAACTGACACCTTCAGGGTAGTTCTGATAAAGGTTGTAGCAAAACGTGGTCTTTTGTCCGTGCAAAGGCACGGTGACCATCTTGCTAAGATCCAAAGGATGAAGTGGGTATTCAATTCCACTATAGGGATGTGAATTGTCGTCAGTCTAAGCACTTATTTTTGGGCCGACTGTGAATTACTTACCCGATCATGAGGACGACATCCTGCATCTCGTTGCATGGGAATAGCCAGTTTGCACCAATAGCCTGGAGCTCCGGTACGTCGTAGACGGAAACGGCGCCAGGTAAAGCGCCGTATATCCAGTCGACACAATGTTGAGGGATCCATGGCGCAGAGTACCCTGTGTCGACGACAGCGGCACCTTGCCCTTCAGGAAGGCCCGGAACGACAGTCGCAAACGGATGAGTCTGATTTCCCATTCTCATGCCATCAATGACGACACTCCAATAATCCGGCAACGGGCTCTTCAACTTCGGCGCGTCGACGATAGCTTCGTAGCCCTCAGCAATCTCGCTGATTGTGAATATCCCAGGCTTCTCCTTCAAGTCGACATCCGTTCGACCGTAAAGGAGCGTGAAATAGTTCCCGTGACCGGTGAATTGTTTTTGATAGAAGATATTTCCGATGAGAGAGCGTCCAAACGTGGTCGCAACGCCGAAAGACTTCTCCAAGACGGTGCTGACAATGGAAGATGTACAATTCAACCCTAAGCCAATGACACCCGAAATTACGGTGTTCTCCAAGCACTCTTGATGAACAGTCTAGTAGAGCATTAGTAACAAGATGCCTCCACATGTAATGATCCACGCACCTCGTTAACATGGATGAAAGCTATAAACGGTGGTGCACGGTTATGAAGCAGGAAGGGGGCTCAATACGCGTCGATAACTCACCTTGAGAAGGGACCATGTCACCAGCAAATTCGATGGTCGTAAAGTCAACGGGTCCAGAGACGTATCCGTCACCATAGCTCAGGTTGGCGGTGACTGCCGCGGAATTAGATACCTGAATATCTGGATGGTAGACCCAGAGGTCAGAGGACCGTGTGTCGAGATTAAGGATAATGTCTAGAGGTACATCAACGTCAGGAGGATAGTCAGTCGACGAACCGAAAAGAGACCCACCTTGGCCACCGATCGTGATATTTATACCATACTGAAGGGAAAATGTGTGAGTTAAGAAATAGCGGATGAGAGGAAGATCACTTACGGGGAGGTCGTGCTCGTTGTGCAGGTAGACCGTGTGATGATGGTCACTCGTATTCGGTGGAGCGGAATGACCATGATCCTCCCCATTGTGCCTACGACCTAGGAAATCATCCGTTCGTCGAACCAAGGGAGCCCGAAGAGCAAATGTCGAAGGCGTAAAGGACAGAAGCGCCGCCAGGAAAGGAGCACCAGCGATCATCTAGGTGAAACGAGGTCGTAGAAAGAGAAGAAAAGAAAGAAAGAAAAAATGTGAGTATGCCCTTTCCCCAAGCCACAATCCGTCTCTTATAAACAAGCTCGTCTGCACAAAGAACGGAAAAATCATCTTAACGCCGATCTCAAATCAAGGAGAGGCGCTGCGCCCAGGTACTGCGAGGCATTTAGGCCATGACAAGGGCGTACTGGAATGAGCGCCCGGATGAGTGCAAAAAGGAGTGCAGAACTGTCAGAACACCATGCGGAGATATCAAGGGTCGTAAGACTGGGGAATTCCCATCATTGCCGCGTCGTGACCGCGTCAAGTGCAAAAGCGCGCAGGCGGTGAAATGACGGGTACTAGGCGGGCTTCCTAGTGGCAAATACAAGGCGCGACGCTGTGTAAACCTGTGCCCAATGGTCTGATGTAAGAAGTGAAAAGATGATTGCAATTCGGAGAAATAAATGAAAAGAAAGTACAGATCAACGATTCGCCATTGAACGGGGAGAGACACTGAGACTACAGGCGTTCAAGCAGCGGAGACTATCGGTCTCGTTGCGAACCCATAGTCGCTGTAACCTTTGCCGCTCTTGTCTCCAGGAACGTAGAAAGTGGATCGGTCGTAAGGTTGAAGTGAGACGCCTTGACAGAATCGCAGCGGAAGATCAGGCTGACCAAAGCAATCAGCGGCTTGACAAATATGGGCATAGGGACGTAGCTTACATTGGCGATGAAATGCCTTCCGAATGCAATCAACTCATTACCATTCTCCTGCGCCCGAGCCAGACCGCTTTCGCCATTGTATCCGCCTGCGCTGACGAGTGGTTTTCCTTTCCAAATCTCTCGCAGGAAGTCGTTGGATTCACTACTGGACGCTTCCCTGTCATCTGCACCAGATATCCGAGGCTCTATGACGTGTAGATAGGCGAGGTGGGGGCAACGCTCTCTGAGTTGTTCTGTAAAGTATGAAAATGTCGGTACTGGATCTTTCATGCCCATATCTACACATCTAGTGAGCAAGGTGATGTGACGGCATGAAGTGGAGTGTACTGACCACTGAATGGGCTCCAAGGACTCAGCCTGACAGATACCCTCTCTTCGCCGATAGCCTGGGTGACTGCAGAGACGACTTCCAGAGGAAATCGAGCGCGATTCTCGATGCTGCCTCCATACTGGTCCTCTCTCGTGTTGCTCACATCCTGCAAGAACTGGTCCAGTAGGAATCCGTTCGCCACGTGGACTTCAACGCCATCGAACCCGGCCTCGATACCATTTCGGGCAGCTTGGACAAACTCGGCCGTGAAGTTGTGGATTTCCTCCACAGAGAGGGCGTGAGGGGGGATCTTCTGTGTGCTGAGAGGGATAGGAGAAGGAGCGACAACCTCGAGATCAGGTGATGCAAGGTATGACGAATCAGCTGATCGTCCTGTTGCGAAAATCTGCAGGAAGATAAAACTTCCGTTAGCATGAACGGCAGTAGTTATCTGTAAGCAGTCATCTTAGCAATTTGACGCAACGATGATGAGATCAAACGTATTTACTTCTCTCCAGGCTTCGATTTGAGCGGAAGACCAGATCCCAGGAGCATTTGGCCAAGCGCCGGTACCAGCGGGTGATATGAAGGTCCCCTCCGAGATGAGAAGAGTTCCGGGAGTTCTCGCTCGCTGTGAATAATACTCTTTCATGACAGGTAGCTGAGGGACAAAGTCCTTGGTCGCCCGCATACGCGTAAGAGGAGCCAACACGATGCGGTGTCGTAGAAGAAGAGACCCAACTTGTAAAGGGTGAAAAATGTTGGGGAGGGGAGATAGGTCCATTCTGCGGGTTTCTTGGACATCAGACTGTGAGTCCTCGCTTTTTAGGGCGATTCTGGCTGCCTTTGTAATGCTTCAGTAAAATGCACCGTAGGCTGAGTAAGACGGGTATTTACTCAGGAACGACCCATGATGATGGTTATCTCGAAAGGTGGGCAACTTAGCCCGAGCTTGTTGAGCTGAAACAATAATGACGATTTCAAATGTCCAGCACATCGAGAAATCCTTGGAACTTCGTAACTGACGAAGTAGCAGTTTGAAAAGTTTGAACTGTTGTGGTCGCGTTCGGCGCCAAGTCGTGCGCGTCTTCACACCCACTGCACGACCCTGAGTTTGTCAAAAAACCGACTTCTTTGCGCATGGTCCCGTAGCCTGTAGGTGACCCTCGACCAACTGCTTATCCAATGGAATCAGCTCTTCTTATTACCGAATTGCTTCAAAAAATATTCTCTCATTTGGAGCCAAAGCACCTTAGCATCGCTGCCACAATTAACGAAAAGTGGTCTGAAAGTGCCCTCGATGTCCTCTGGAGAGATCTCGACTCTTTGTATCCGATTTGCCAGGTCCTTCAACCGATGGTATCATCACCGGCGGGATATGTTCGTTTTTTTATGTTTGCGTAAATTTAACCACTCATTGATATCGCGATTTCATAGAATTTCGCCAGGCCACTCGACCAGTCTAGCTGGGATCGTCTGGACAAATACGCCTATCGCGTTCGGTCGCTGGCGTCGAAAAGCGCTCTTCATCCGGGGGTATATGATCAGATGGCTCGGACGAGACCTAGGTTAAACATATTCCCCAATCTCCGTCGACTGGAATGGGACTCCAGCCTTCTCGATTGCCTCTTATTCATGCACCCAACCATTCGCCATCTTTCATTGATTCTTCCTGAAAACTTTCCGACAACAGCCGGGGTCTTCTCTCCTTATTTGGCACGTCGCCTTTCCAGCATAGAAATCCTGGATGTCGCATTGAAGACACAGACCAACGACATTGACGGACTGCTGGTGTCATGCATAGAGCAACTCTCTAGTGTCAACGCTATCTCGCTCCCCATCGCGCCAGATAAACCAATACTGGAAGCGCTCTCTCGCCTCCCCCACCTATCGAAAATCACCCTCAAACCTTATAATCCGTCCACGTCGAGCCCTCAGGACTTTGCGTTCGGAGAAAAAGCGTTCCCAGAGCTTCAAGACGTCGCATTCTCATTGCCTTACTTTTCTGCCACCAAACTGCTCTTTCATCCCCAATTTCCGACCTTCCTCACGCGTATCCACATTGATTCCTTGTCCTCCGAGTCGCCTGCCGATTTTTCCGACCTCCTCGCCGCCATAGCTGACCGCAACCCCGCAGTCGTCTCAGTACGAATCATCTCTTCGTTAGTCGAAAGACCCAGCCGAATGGAGTTTTTCGACATGCGACACATGCGACCTATCCTGAGATGCTCGAAGCTACGCTCTCTGGAGCTTGCTCACTTCTATCCATTCATGCTTTTCCCGCCTGACCTCGAAGAGATCGCCTCCGCTTTTCCGAACATCGAGACACTTGTTGTCAACTGCAGTCCCTCCGATACATCTGAAGCCACACCATCACCCGTCCCCATCTCGTCAATCATCCCATTTGCTTCCTGTTGCCCCAAACTCCGAAAGCTTGGGCTATACTTTGACGGTTCTTCGAGCTTGATTCCAAGGAACCAGCCAGAGCACGTCTTCCCTCGTTTGATCACACTGTTTGTTGGAAGCTCTACGGTTTCGAACCCCCGTCGTCTAGCCTTTTTCCTGAGCCATATCTGTCCGTATGTGACCGAGATCCTGAACGGGAAGCAGTGGATCGATGGACTTTGCGCAGCTCCGTCGAAGGAATGGGAGGAACTCGTAACTTTACTGCCGCTGCTCTCTGAGGTTCGTACAGAAGAACGTGTATGGGCTAAGCATCAGAACCAAAACTAGTACGTACCCCTTGATCTTCTCTTTGCACGAATCAACGCGTCTGATTATATGACTTCAAGAGAATAGCTCCATTCTGTACACAATAGCTACATGTCTAAACTGGAGCTTGCCATCGGTAATTCGACGAGAATACTGCCCTCCTTTCTAATTTCCTACGCAATGGCTAAGCAATCCGATAAAAAAAAACCTGCAAGATTACATTGTTGTCGACTGCGCTCATCTACTGTGCATCATTCATGAACACGATGTACGCAATTAGCCGGACGGTTTCTCGCAACTTAAATGACTGCGGCATGCTGACGCGTTTCAACCGCATGCCCCAATCCTTTCGTCTCTCAGTCTCTTAACCAACATGGAGTCTACTCTTGGTATCAGCGAACTCCTTCAGCACATACTCGCGCATCTGGACTCAAAGGACCTCAGCGTCACCGCGACCGTAAATCAGCAGTGGTCTGAACTCTCATTAGACATACTCTGGCGAAACCTGAAATCATTACGGCCAGTTTGTGGAGTCCTTTGCCCGTTGCACAATAATGCAAACGGTGTAAGTTCGCTCTGACTAACGGATTAATCCCTGAATCTCATCTCCTCCAATAGTATCAATTTTCTCGTTCACTATGTCACAGTGATTGGGTCCGCTTGGACCACTATGCATATCGCATCCGAACTCTAAGCTACATGCCGTCATCATCCAATACCTCTTTTGCGTCAACAATTTTCGACCAAATGGCCCGGACACGTCCAAGGCTAGAGCTATTCCCCAACCTCCGTCACCTCAAGTGGGGATCCAACCTTTTTGATTGTCTGCTCTTCGTGCACCCCAGACTCCACCGCCTTTCTATCACATTACCTAGCAACTTTGTAGCCATAGCCCCCGACTTCTCGTCGTATTTGGCAAACCGCTTGCCCAATATGGAGGTCCTGGGCTTCACTGCGGTCTTTCCCATAAACGGCGTAGATGAAGCACTCAACTCAACCATACGAGATCTCTCTGGCCTCAGAGTGGTCCATCTCCCTACCGCACCGACCAAGCGAGTTCTCGAGACACTATCTCAGCTTCCCAGCCTTGAGAAAGTCACGCTGCGGCCGTTCCAAGGGACCCCCTCCATCCGGGATATCGGTGATCTCAAATTCGAGACCGACGCGTTCGCATCCCTACGGGACATCACACTTTCACTACCATACTTTGCAGCCACGAAACTCATTTTGCATCCTAACTTCCCGACCCATCTTACCCATGTCCAAATTGAATCTCCATCTGTCGAATCTCCAGCTCACTTCTCGGATCTCCTTGGCGCTATCTCGGGCCGCAATGGCTCGATGACTTCCGTGCGCATCGTCTGTTTATCAATGGCAGGCTCGACTCGCCCCGAGCAAGGTGATTTCATCAACATGCGGCACATGCGACCTGTCTTGAAATGCACCAAGATACGCTCCCTTGAACTCGCCCATTATTATCCTCTCGACCTCATCCCGGCTGATCTCGAAGAAATAGCCTCTGCTTTCCCCCATCTTGAAGCCCTTGTCCTTAATTGCAGCCCAGTCGACATCACACCTCCTGGTGTAACGCCGCTGCCCATCTCATCTATCTTGGCATTAACCCGCTGCCCCGAGCTCCAGCGACTTGGGTTATACTTTTCTACCTCAAGTGAGTTCATCCCACGGAATACACCCGACACTGTCTTTCCTCATTTCAAGTCCCTCCTCGTCGGAAAATCAACCGTCACCAACCCTTGCGCACTTGCCTTCTTTCTGAGCCATCTCTGCCCTCGTCTCATCAATGTTGTTATGGGTACAAATTGGATGCAGGATGACAGGGAACCTCCTGCGATCCTGTCACCGGGATGGGAAGAATTCGCGAAATGGTTACCTTTACTTTCAGAAATTCGAGCGGAGGAGCGGGCGTGGGCCCAACACCAACTGCGGGCACTTCGCGGCAAGTTGACTGGTGTGTATTTGAAACCTTGTTTATGTTGTGTGGCTTTCTGATGAATGCCACCCCAGCCCCGGGATCTGACTGAGTTGATGTTCAAATGTGCATGGGCACTTTCCCTAACACGAATAGTTTCAAGATAGCATCCTTTTCTATAGACTGTGTATATACTCTACTTTCAAGCGTCGCAGCCCAATGCGAACAACAAACACAGTGACATGACAAGAACATCCTTCAATCAACAATTACAATTCTTCGATCAGCTCCAATCCTTTCTCGGATTCAGTCGCCATCCGCAACGCATACTGCGCCATCTCAACTCCCGCTCTCCGACTCGATTCCATGAACTTCTTGATCTCTTGGATCTTCTGTGCTTTGTTTCTTGTAGCTGGAGTTCCTCGACGTCCACCGCGGATCTCCATCTCTACAGTGGGAGGACGACGATGTGTATTTACCTTTGTGAATGTTACATCCGAGTCCAGGCCAAATTTCATAGATAAAGAATAAACTCACCCTAGGATCTGGGATTTCCTCCGGCTCATCTTGAATACTAACACGCTTCGGCTTTGTAGTGTGTGATCAGTGATTAGCAAGCCTTTCGAAAGAAGTACTCACCCTTGGTGTTACTGTTTGCCTGCGGGGGTTGATGTCCAGCTCGCTTTCTTCGTGGTCGCTCTCGTGTTGTCGTTTGTGCATCTTTCGTGGAGGAGACTGCGTGGGATTAGGAGTCTGATGAACTGGAGTAACAATGCCAATTTGTGGTTTCTTGGCGGCGCCGACTGCATTTCCACTACGAGACGCCTTTCTCTTCGTCTTCTTCACAACTGAAATTTTGATATGGCTGCAGGGTTGTCCTTTCTTTCTCTTCTCGCAGGCCAGACATCTATTACACCCTGTTCCCCGACACACGGATATGTCCCTCTCTCTGCACGGACCACACCGATTCTCACCCTTCCAGTCCTTGTCGCCCTGACGCTCAGTTCCGTTTGGACCTCGGTTAATGATGACACCATGGACATGACGCTCGTTTTCTCGATGCTTGCAAAGAAATCCCCGAGAGTTAGGATTGGATGAGGGAGGCGGAGGCGGCAAATCTGCAGAGCTATCCGACGAGGCGTGCTGCAAGCTACGATGAGGATGGTAATAGTTTCACTCGAATTCAAAATACTCACATCGTCTTCTGACTGTGGGACTATCTGTAAGTCCCTTAGGGAGACTGTCGCGACGGGGGTGATCCGAGAAGACGACCGCGTCCGCCGAGAAGGAAGGGTGGTTTTCATCGCGACTGGCCGCGCTGTCAGAAAATAGGATGAGTTGAAACTCTGAGTATTAAAAGGAGGCGCACTAGGGCTGCTATGGCTGGAGACCATTTGTTTCGAGGTTTAAGTTCAAGTGCAAATGGTGAATGGAGCTGAGTTCAAACACGCCGTTTTGATCAAGTTCCGGCAGCTTAGGAGACCCCTGACGCTGATTCCGCCGCTTTCACCTCCTGCCTCCTGATTCATCCCCTGAACTCCCTCGGCCTAAAGTAACTTGTAAGTAGTCGTTTGTGTTAAGTTGGCTGTAAACTCCCGCACTCAAGCTTGGCTGACGGGCACTAGTTCTCCTTCTATTTAGATCGATGACCCGCTAACTGCGATTGGTACATAGAGTATATCCCTTCGCACTTGCGTAATAACCCCTGGCTGAGAACGATCCATACTCAAGGACAGGTTCGGGTTGGTGTGTCACTGTTGTCTCCTACCCTACGATTCTTGCTGGTTTGCAAAGACTGGTAGAACTCAGGCTCCCCTCCGAAAACTTGGTCTTAGGCTGAGCGATCGTTGCGCTCGAATGCGGCTGTTTGTAGTAGACAAGACTCCTTGTAACTACGTGCTTCCCGCTGCAATATCCCTCCGCCTCCCGGATATTCGTATCACTTGCAGTGTATGCCTTTCAAGGAGACGCAAGTTGGAACTTCCACTCACAGCTGCAACTTTTGAGTGCAACTTGGTTCCTTCAAAGCTTCAAGCTTCGAACTGACGTCGCTATTCGCCTACGTTACTTCTGACGTTCTCCCGGTTCCATCAATGGTGCAAGAGGAGTCTGATTTGCTGGATCGCTGTAAATAATCTTTGATGCAGACGGATCAAGTTCACCGGGCTCTTGCTCGACGCCATAGTTTTTGGGAGGACTCTCACATTTGACTTTTTTTTGAACATGGTTTCTACATGTCTTCTGAAAGCTCCCAGCGGACTGCGGCCGCTATTACCTACTCCCTGTGCTGCCTCTGATGCTCTTCCGACCCCATCAACATTAAGTACTCTATACACGAGAAACCCGAGTCTGATTTGTTGGATTGCAAACGCCGAGGTCGGCGGAAGTCAATGTTATGCCGGCTAATTGTGAGCTCAAGTACGTGCATGGCTGGGGTATTGACCGAATGACGGCGTGTTATCTACTTGATTTCTGCGCCTGCTCATCATGATTCTCAGTCAATTCCACATCCACTTACTTCTTGGATCGTTCGGTCGTCTCCTCTCTCATCTTTGTCCATAAGTCATCGTTCTTACTACTGGGTTCTTATCTCCGGCTCCTCAGGTTGATTCTGGGTGGGAAACATCATATTGGAACTAGCTCATGATGCATGACAAGGCACTCCGCTCCAAAACGCACCCCAGAAAATTTCCATCAACAAGCAACTTGGCGCCCGTTGATGAAATACGCCCTTCTTGCATCCGCCTTCCCCTTTGAAGTTGGGAGTCTGGTGAGCATTCTGAAAGCAAACAGGTCGGTTCTCATTGCAAATGTGGTCGCAACATCACTGGTAACTTGGAGGTCAAACTCGCGTAATTTTTGTAAGTACAAACGGCGGTGTGGAGCAATATCACTGAAGCGACATGCCTATCAACGGTGCTCCCACTATGATGTCATTTTTATTGAACAAGTGCGCAGCTTCCATCTTTTTACTTACGAGTCTCTGTCACATTTTCCTTCGAAACGCTTCAATTGGGCTGAGACGTTTGAGTCGCCCCACGCGTCCAGGGCGTGATTACGTAATCAGCGGCGCGCGGAGTTGGAAATTCCTCGTGTAAAACCTTTGGCTTACTGGTCATCCATTTCTAACTCTTTCTTCCCTTTCCCCGTCGTCGTCGGCCACAGCGACCAACCTTCCCCGTCATCGTCGGCCACAGCGACTAACCTTCCACTCTCTTCATTGTCCATCGTCTGCTCAACCAGAACGACAATGCCCGGTGTCTGGCAGCGCCATCCTCGCTATTCCCTTTTCGTGTTCATCGTCATCTGCGGCACCCTGTTCCTGCTGAGCCCGTACAATTCGCTCCCCCAGGTTACAGGTCCTCAGCAGCAAATCGTCACGGTGCCGACTGACAATGACCTTCCTGCTCGAATCGCCAGAAGCGACAGGATATACGCGAAAGTGCTGCGGGATCGCAAACAGCTCATCAAAAAGTTTGGTCCTTCACCTGACCAAGTAGATATGTGCGTGCTCTCAATGTCGCGGAAGGCAGCGAAGAGACTGACGATTTTGTGTCCTCCGTGCAGGTTCCCACCCGACAAGGACCCATGGCCAGCGTACACCGTCTGTGAGTCCATTCGACTTGAAAAAAGACGCATATATTCACAATTTTCGGCGTTTAGGGGATTATTTCCCTGCATCATACAACTGCCCGCACGAGGTGGAACGCATAGGTGCTATGGGTGATGGCGGAAAATGGGTCTGCGGATTGTCAAGGGTTGCCACCAAGCCGGACTGTGTCGTGTACTCTGTTGGTGCGTATCTGTGTTCTCGTTGGATTTTGGGACTCTAAATCGAACGACATTGGACAGGCATCAATTATGAATCGTCGTTCGAGGCTGAACTGCTCGACAACACCGAATTCTGCCAGGTCTGGGGCTACGACTTCTCAGTGAAGTCTTTCGGACCCCAGATTCCTGAAGGTCAAGCCCACCGTACGCACTTCAAACCGTATGCTCTTGGCGGAGAGGACAAGCACGGCGAACAAGACGACCCCAAGATGTACACGCTCAGCACGCTCATGAAGCAGAACGGTGAGTCGCAGCGTTCTAGCCCCGCCACCCATGGAACTGAGTATCGTCTAGGCCACACCCACATTGATATCTTGAAAATTGATATCGAAGGCTGGGAATTCGACACTCTCACGTCGCTCATCAAACCCTACCTCGACAACGACATCCCCTTGCCGTTCGGTCAGCTTCAGCTCGAGATCCACGTCTGGGGCAAGAAGTTCCCGGAGTTCTTGAAGTGGTGGGAGATGTTGGAGAGGGCTGGCTTGAGGCCGTTCATGACCGAACCCAACTTGGTGTATCAGAACTACAACAAGCATTCCACGTCGGATCTTGCGGAGGTAAGCCTTCTCTTCGTAGTCGTGGCTAAAGTTGCTGATATTTCTTCCCTCTAGTATTCATTTATCAACGTTAAAGGTGACAACATCTTTATAACCGACGGTCACCATTCCGGTTAAACGACGCCTTCATGCCTTCGCGCAATCTACGCTGACCTCTATCTCCGCCGTCCCCAATTATCTTACGCACGATTAACGGCTACGCCCCCGCGCTACTTTCTTTTTCACATACATTCGCTATAACTTTGGGCCACGGTGGACTTTTGGTTTTTTTGGTATGCACTTTCATGCTTACTTGGATTGATATACCTTTATATATTGAGAGAGATCTTGATCTATTTGTTACAACAAGATCACATACGAGTACCTCATATCCCTTATAAACGGATACAAGCGATATATCCTCTTCTCTCCTGGACTTCCTCCTGGTGTACGCTCGTGTTTGCTTGCGATAGGCATGGTCTGGTTCGTTTTCAGGTGGCAGGCGAACGTGCTTGGCCATTCAACATGGTCACCACGTCGTTGCCCTCCAGGTCGTGCTTCTATCTTCGCTTCACGCGACGTTGGCATCATGCAGCAAGGCTGCGCGCACGGGCTCGACCGCCGACGAAGCACGATATGTACCACGCGTTTCCCAAAACATCTTGAGCTCTTCGCCTCAGCTAACGATGGGATTCGGCCCAAGAGTGTTACGCGCTGTTTGGCTGCTATGTTCCTCCGAAATTCTCACCGCCGCAGACCAACTCAACTGACCTGCGTACTCTTGGTGATTGAATAGTCGGCTTCGCCACCCAACGGTGTTGTCGTGGATGCTGCCAACTTTCTAAGGGACCCCTTACCATCGTTTCAGGTTCGGGCAAGCAGCAGAAGATTCCCCCACGAATCTAGCAGACACTACTTGGGCCATCGCCATGCGATACCCATTGATCTAGGACTCAACATGATGCTGCTCGACGCAAGTGGCCAACCGACTCGGAGCTTTGACTTGCAGGGTTCGTCCTTCAAGGACTGTATCGACGAGATTTGAAATTTGAAGTCTTATCAACATTGATGGAACCTTCATCTCTTCAGCCTTCGCCTGTCCATGATCATCGAAATAATTATTTAATTCCTGCTCATCTACAGGACCCAGCCGTTCATCCGTCCTACCCAGGTCCTACCATCCAAGTGACCTCACTTCTTCTCCGTACTTATCCTTGTAACACCTACCGATCCTTGAACGATCGTTCTTTCAATGCCAAGTTCGAAGTGTCATCTGAAATAGACACGCGTAGCGTTCAAGCCACATACGTTCACCATAGGCGTCGATGATTTGGGGGCGGGAGCAGTCCGGGTCATTGTCGGCGCCACGTGGGGGTCCGTCGTCAAGGGACGGAGCCCCTATTATCACGCTCCTTGGGCTAGGTACGAGGAGGTCGGGTACGTGGAAAAGCAATATTAACAGGATCTATCTATAGGATTCCCAAGGGCAACGCATGCGCAACCATTTATATATGAAAGCTGATACTAGACGCTGGGTAGAAACGAGGTAGGCTATCCCCCCTCAAGACTATGGTGTTCACTTGCTAATTCGTCGTTTTCTAGGCTTCAGCTCCTTCCTTTCACGCCCACCACACACGCCCATATCTCGTGGCCCGACATTCCTTTTAGCTTTCATATCGCCCACACTATCACATTTTCTCTTTTCAACAGGGTATAAAGCCCTGCAGGCTGCAGCGCAGTCTTCGCCCACGACTCTTCCTCGTTTTCGACTCTTCCTCGAGTTGACCGCCATCCCTTCTTCGCCCATCGTTGACCCAAGCCCAAAGCTCGGAAAGCTTTTGGATCCACTGATCACCCGGTTTCGCGGGTTACCACCACCAGCGATACATTACCCTTCTCATTTGTTGCCGCCGCCGTCGCGTTGATCGCGAATTTATCGTTACCAGGAAGATCCAGCTATGTTGACCTTTGACTTGCCCCCGTTGCGAATCGCATTGTATTTCACTCTTGTGGGTGCTTCGCTACCGGATGAATTATACTCCATTTTCGCTAACGATGGAGTGGCGCTTTTCTTTCATTTTTAGGGATTGTTTTCATTTATTCTCTTTTGTATGTGTGCTGCGAGACTGCATTACACGACGCACCTACCATTGGGCGATCCGTTGAATGGAGGACAGAGTTTTTATGGTGCGTTTGGTGATTTTAGGCCAGTGCGGTGATCATTTCGTTCTGATAATTTGGGTGCACTTGATAGATCCAATTGTTGCCGAGTTGCTCTTCTCAACGCTCGTCACGATTGGGTGGTGTGGGTGGATGTACGTCTCGCTCCTTTCCCTTGAGATCCACCTCCTTCCGTGCTCACCACGCTCCATAGAATATACGTCCTCTTCAAGAGAATAGAAGATAAATGGGTTACCCGTTTCCGTGATGAATTGCTCGGGTTGTCGGTCCTTTGGTTATTTTGGCTTATCGGCGCAGCCATTGCAAGTGTGCGTCCCTCTCCAGCCCCTTCGTCATCTCCATGCTGACCTTTATGATCACCCTTCTCCCTCGTGTAGTCCATATGGGGGGATCTCTCGTGGTGTCAGCAGTTCCACCAATGCAGGCTCCTCTCGGCGTTGTTGGCGTTCGCTTGGTTGGGGTGGATCGTGCTGAGCGCGCTGTTGGTTTTGAGCATCCTGTTCTCCTTCGCGAATGGCGCGCTCATGGAACCATTGCATGGACAATGGGATCCCAGGGTCAGTCGATACAGGCCCGATAGCATGGCTACATTCCCCGGTCGCCCGATGTCGACCGTCTAGTGGCTCTCCCAAAATCCCTTCCTCGCGTTGACGTAGACATTCTCCCTTGTATACTAGCTCATATGTACGGATAGCATTCTCCCATTTGTTTTATTGTACCCTCATATTTACCAACTGGCCGCGATATGGAGATCTTAATGGGTTGCAAAACATAACGACATACGGAACAAACTCAAAAGAAACCCCAACAGGGGCACAGGGCTGATTACCAGGCTAACCATGCAAGAACACTATTAGGACGCTTTCGGTTGTACCATTTACGCGCTTCGTCGACGAACAAAACAACAGCACCGTATCTGCGAGAGCACTAGTCAGGATTGAAGCAGCTGAAATGCGTGAGGAGGACGTACGCCATGGGTAAAAAGAAGTACTCGGCCCTTATGCCGCGAGTAAGGAAGATCTTCTGGAACCATGGCACGTAAGAGAAGAAGCTAGTCACCGGGAATGAGTCAATACTGTAGCGGACAGAAGAACACGAGCGTACCATGCCAACGCCAGAGCAGCCAACATGGCAGGAAAGAGTAATAGATTCCTACTCTTCCCTTTGAGAGGATTCTGCTGGAACAGCGATAGACGTCGAGTTCGCGTTGCGAGAAGGTTGAACCATTGCATAATGACGAGGTTGAAGAAGTCTAAAGGGGAAGAAACATGAGTGACATCTGGTAGAACGATTAGCACTGCACTCACAAATTGACTGAGCTTTGTTCGTGAGCTCCGCGATGAGATCTGGGTCCCCTTCGTAATCACCAAACTTCAAAAACAAGGCGGAGAAGGGGACTCCATTGCGTTGAAACCCGAAATAGAAGGCACTGAATGAAGTTAGAAATAAGTGGATAGCAAACATAGTGCCAACGTACGCAGTCATCGCAGTCAAACTCTCGAGAACTCCAATGAAGAAATACGCATGACATATCAGTCTCCAATCAGCTAGCCGATCTTTGCGCCGGTCTCGGGGTTTGCGCGTCAGCAAGTCAGCTTCGGGCTTCTCGTATACCATTGATAGAGCCGGGAGGACGTCAGTAGCAACGCAGATGAGGATCATCTGGATGCTACTCAAGGCTTGCGGAAGACCTGTAGGCACTTTGTTCAGGCGAAGTTGAGCTAGAACTTCATGCGAAGAACTCACCGAAAATTACGTTGAGCAGGACGGGCATGAGCTCAGAGAAACTGCCTGAAATATACCTCAAGGATATGATGTTTAAGTAGTGTTGATATTCGTACCTGCTGGGAGTAGGTACAATATAGACTTGCGCAAGTTCTCGAAGCACAAACGGCCGTATTCGATGCCAGTAATGATGGCCGAGAAGTTCTGGAGAAGGATCAAATCTGCCGCTTCCTGGTGGAGAATTAGGTCGGTTCAGGGAAAAAATTAAAGGTATAAACACCGACCATCGCTACTTCTGAAGCGCCTCCGACGGCAACACCAACATCAGCTTGCTTGAGAGCAGGGGCATCGTTGACTGTTGGGAAAGTCAGACCTAAAGGACAATTCAGGGACAGTTAGGAGACGCCCTAACCTCCATCTCCAGTGACAGCCACAGTGCATCCTTGTTTCTGGAACGCGCGGACAATTTGAAGTTTCTGTTGAGGAGTCGTGCGCGCAAATACGAGCTCTTCGTACTGTGTTAAAGGGTCTATGTTAGCGATATAGGCTACAAGAGATAGCTAGACAGGAAAATGACACACCTGAAGTGCCTCTTCCCACTGGTTGTCATTCATGGTCATCATGTCCGATCCGCTGAGGACCAAGCTTCTACATGGCTTGGAGAGATCTTCCTTGACTAGAACGCTATCAGAGTCGGATTCCGCTGTAGGCTTGGCTGGAGGGGAACCAGAGGCATCGAGATCTTGTACACCTTTGATGTCTTCAAGGCGTGTCGTGATGATGCCAACCTGCCTGGCGATAGCCACAGCCGTCAAAGGGAAGTCACCTGAAGTAGGTCAGCAACGATATCACTGAGATATAAGTAAGCATCCGCACCGGTTACCATTGCGAAACGTATACCTGCTCTACGACTGATACGAACAGTCTCGGCAGTGTCAGGACGCGGTGGGTCAACAAGAGCGACGAGGCCAAGGATGATGAGGTCTATATTGAGCGACATCAGGTAGTCCTCGGAACGATTGTTGTCGGCGAGGCTAGCTCTGTCAACGTCGTGCGAGCGAATAACCTTCTCAGCGAGTAAGAGAACTCGTTTGCCGCTGGCAGCCAGCTCGTTGCGTATGGAGAGCATTCCAGCAAGGATACCTGGTTGAAGGTCTTGTACCTGCCCTTCGGCGTCAATATATTTCGAGCAGCGACGGGCTAGTACGTCAGGAGCCTAGCATCGGAGCTTCAGGTCAGCAACCAAACAGGGGAGCTTTGGGAATTTGAACGCACGCCTTTGACGAGTAGAAGGTAATCAGATACTTCAAATTGATCTGTGGGGAGCGGTCTAGATGTGTCTGGGAGAGTCTGTCCTCGAAGCTTGCACAATTTGATGGCGAATTTGTTCTCTACAATCAGTATGTCAGAACCAATTCCGAAGAGGCAGCTAATGATTTCCTGACTTGAGTTGAAAGCAACCTTGGAAACTTCCATCCACATCGCTCGAGTGCCATCCACCGGCTGGAGGTTGTCTGCGAACCTTAGTAACCCAGTATCTGGTAGGCGACCGAGTTAGACGACAAACAATGTGGGTACAGGGATACTTACCAGTAGCATCTCCGTTGACCTTCCGGTGCTTAGGGTATGTCTTCTCATCAAAAGACTCGGACGCATCGAACTCAGCGTCATTACATAGTGCTGCGGTGAAGGAGATCGCACGCAGGGTCTGATTATCCGCTCTTTTCTCCTGGATAACATGAACCACCGAGTCCGCGCTGTATTTGCCACTGAGGGTGACGACATCGGAGACAGTCATCTTGCTTTGTGTCAAGGTACCTGTCTTGTCGGATGCGATTACATTGACGGCGCCCAGAGACTCGACGGTGGAAAGAGATTTGCAAAGGATATTTGCCTTGCGCATGGCACCAGCACTATATTAATTAACGATGGGCGTCAAGGTGGGTCACTCAAAGATGTCAAGACAAACTTACATGACTGTGAGGGACAGCGTAACACAGATAGGAAGACCCTCTAAGAAGCGATGGTGAACAACAGAAGGCTGTCAAGTCGTAAGGAATGTCTACCTGGGATGAAAGCGACGGCTACAGATACACAATCGATGAGAAGAACGGGAACAGGAATGAAGTCTGGATGGTCCCGACGAAGCCAGGCAGCCCATAAAACTAACCAAAGAGTTAATGCCACAATCGGACAGGTAAGAAAGCTCACTTACTGACGATGAATACCGCGACGGCGAACGCCAAGGACGCGATGATGAGAACAAAGCGAGTGATCTCGACCTCAAGCGACGTTCGGACAGAACGTTCAGAGGCAGCTTGCTTAGCAATGCGACCGAAGACAGTGGAGTCACCCAAGCCCACGCAGATTCCTTTTCCACTGCCACTAACACAAAGAGTTCCTTGGAGCGCCATATTACGCGTCTCCATGACTAAGGACAAAAGAAGATCAATGACAGCTTCAATCACAGTAACGAGGAGAGGGACGAACAATTGGGGTCCGTAGCATCGGTGCTTGCAGGTATCGCGTTGCTTTCTCCTGTCAACGCAGAACGGTCGAACTTCAGATCCGAGGACGTGTCGATTAACCTAAGGTCTGCGGGGACTTTGTTACCGAGGACGACGGTAACGACATCACCGAAGACAAGATCGGATGCTGGGATCCTGTAGGAATAAAATATAGCCTAGTAAAATAGGTGGGTGCGAAGATAGACGTACTTGAAAGACTGTCCATCTCGAGTGACGAGTATGTCACCAGGAAGCATTCCTTTGATGGACGACATCACGCGACCAGTAGACCAGCCTGCGCAGATATGTCAGGCTGTTATTCTGAGGTGGGCTATGTGAAGGAACGCACCTTGCCATGCATTGAAGACAGCTTGAATGGCAATGACAATCAACAGGACAACGGCCAACGCGAGATTGGCGGCGGAAGGAGCAGGATCGCCCAATGGACGCCTAACCGCTGGTCAGAAGAGAGAAGGGTCAAAGAGAAATTGCGCGAACCAAGCAATGAAACATATAATACTGGCACCGAGTAACAAGGAGCCAAATCCTACGGTAAATTTAGATTGCTTGAGGAAAAGGAATTCCTAGACATGGGCTTACCCCCAAAGATATAACCCAAGATTGTTCTAAGGTAGTTGCGGGGAGGAGGGCTTATCACGTTTCGTCCATTTCTAGCGAGACGGCGTGCGGCCATGGCGGCATCCAAGCCGACCTTATCGGAGACACCACAGCGGATACAAATGTCTTCAAGGCTCAGAGTGTGCCACTCGAGTTGTGAGATGTCTACTCTAGGTTCAGAAAATGCAAGAACACTAAGAGCCAGGAACCGTACCGAGAGCGTCCTTCGTAGCACCTTTCTTTATCGGAGCATCCACTTTTCCATCTTGCGTGTTCGTGACATGGATACTACAGGGAAAGGTTCAGAGATAGCAGCGTCCAAGAATGGACACAGGAGAACGTACCTCAAAGTCCTAAACTCGCCAGGAAGTTTCGCCCTAGGAGGAACTTTGACGGGGCCATTGGTCATACTCAGACTGCGCTGGCGTCGAACTTGAACGAAGTGGGCGCCATCGGGGTCGTCACTGTCTCGTCGTTCGACATGAATGTGGGGACTGTTTGTGGCCTTCTCAACATCGAGTCCCGGATCCATTGAGCGTCGAGTGAATTCAGGAAACGAGCTCTAACGGTCTTCATTATCTGTGAATATATGTAGGAATCATACCCAGGGGTAACTCAAGATGCGGTATTTCCGCGACTAGTTAGGTTATTTTGGTCTGACAGAGCTGCGCAGTTACGTAGATATGGCCATTCGACATAGGCGAGACGCACTACTGGCAAAAATCCCTTATTATGATGGCTTGATTATCTGGTGATGCCCGACGCTCTACTTCGGAGAGAGCGTATGCACAGGGGCGGGAGTTGACGTCGGCGCATTGTAGGACACATTGTAAACGATGTGACGTGAGAGCGCCGTATAATTTAGTTCATAGGTGAGAGGGGATGACTAGTTATGAATCGGGGAAAATTCATGGAGTGGAGGTACAGATAAGAGAAGAGTTGGTTCGAGACTACGCGTCCGTGGCTTCACGGGCTCGTAACCACAGTCCGCCCTAAAAATGCAAGGATATCAGCCAGATGAGAGCGCCAGCGGACGAGAGGACGTACATGAGCTAGGAGGGTGATTGTCACTCTGGGGTAAAATTGCTCAATAGATTTTCTGGTTCCCATATCTTCCTTCCAATGGGCATGGGGCCTCGTAGCAGGCGGCTGGGAGTCAGGTGCCAATGTGAAGGAGTCGAAATTTTGGAGTAACCGAATAAGCATAAAGGACATTTCGTTGTACGCGAACTATACATCCGGTGGGTGAGATGATAGATGTCAGTGCCAAGTAAGGTTTGAAATGCGTACCTGTTGACCTAGGCAGATGCGAGGACCGGCGTTGAAAGGCAGGAAGGCGAAGCTGTTCGGAATCAAGTACTTTTTCAAACGCTCGTCAAGGAATCTATCAGGATCGAACTCCTCGGCTAAGAGCAGTATTGGGAAAGTTGCTGGATTACTGAAGACCATAAAAGCTTACCATCAGGCCCCCAAAGATCCTTACGCCTCTGCATCATGAGTGCAGAGTATATGATCCTGGTATTGGGTGGTACGTAGTAAGGCTTTTCATCGGGATTGGGTGACGGCCAGGTCGAAGCATTGATGGAAGATCTAATGTTGAATGGACTATAAAAACCAAATGAGCGGTCAGTGATGGCCTACCAGGCAGAGGAAGACTGCGACGCACACAATAGGATACAGCCTGAGTGTCTCATTCAGTACTGCTCTGAGGTACTTCATCTCCCTAATAGCTTCATACGTGGGTCGTTTGGTGGGGCCAACTTTCTCCAGTACTTCGGCTCTGAGTCGGTTCATTACGTCAGGGTACATGGAGAGAAAATAGACAGCTATCGTCAGAGTTGCAGCCGTCTAGGGGGTAATTAGGTTTGATCACCCGATGAAGAGAGATCGAGACAAACGGTATCCCTTCCAGCAATCATAATGTTTAACACTTCGTCCTTCAATATAGTCGCGTCTAATCAGGAGGTCAACAAAGGCTCGAGCTCCCGGAACGTGGAGCTTACCAGAGGTAAACCTAACTAGATGATCCAACAGAGTCTCATCGTCATCAACACCGGATGCGTCAACAGGCTTCTCATCTTGGACGCCCATTGCTTGCTTCTTCTTGATGGCCTCTTCAACAATAGGCTCAATGAAGGCGTCTACAATCTTCTTTGAAGGGGCCAAGTCGTCTTTGAACATCTCGTAAAGAGGCCAGGTATTGCCGAGCCGCATGCGCCGGGAGATGACTTCGGATGCATCGAAGAAAGCAAGGCTAAACTGGCCCATCACATCTTTTCCATGCGCCTGTTGCGAGGCCACATCGCGAGATATGTTGTACGGGTATGGGAGGTCGCCTTCCAAAGAGTGAACTGAAGATCCAAACAAGAATGCGGTGGCTGAGTCCAAAGTAAACCGACTCATAAGGTCTTGGAAGTCCATGGCTACACCACTTCGCATGCGTTCCTTCATTTTCACAATGGCAACTTCAGCGTGACGATCGAAGATGTCGAAGTGGGAAATGCGATCTCGGGAGAAAAATGGACGGGTCATCGAACGATGAAATTTCCACATTTCACCATCAGAATTGAATACACCAGTTCCCAGAAGCGGCGCAAGGAGGTCATTGAGGGAAGAGCCTTTGCTTGAAAGTCAGAACGGACATTTCCCTCCACGAAAATGGGCCAAACCTTTTTCATAGTTCGAAAAGTCGGTGGCGAGGACTGCTTTAATGTGCTCTGGTGCCATGGTAAAGATGGCCCGGGTCCAGAGAACGTTCAAATCAATCGTGGGTCCAAGCGCACTAACAATAGGCAATAATCCATCCCCTGGAGGTCATGTCAGCGGTAAGCATACATACCATGCTATGGCTGAAACTGACCAGGATACTCGGTCTCCATGTTCTTTAATCTGCCAAACAAGACGTTGATGTTTCCAGGCCATCCGCTTTGAACCCGGGGCATCAACTGGGCCCCCATCCTAGCCGCATCCTTCCTCAATCTCCAATCGGCGACCAAGATTCTAGCCGCCGTGTACGAGACATACGCAAAAAGGATGCCAAAGACACAGAAAATCTTCAACCGTGTTGCCCCGAGGGTTTCTGCGAGGTCAGGTGTAGCAGTGAGAACGACATATTCGAGTGCCAAGATCGAGGCGATGATGGGGAGAAGCAAGAAAGTAGCCGCCCGAAAAAGCAAGTCGATTCCCGGTGTCGTGTAAACTTTGTGTGGCATCCCGACACGCAAAACAGCGTTGAGAATAAGTACCAATAGAGTAGAGTAGTCAGAGCTCAGTGAAGTTATCAATAACGATTCGAGTTTCGGGCTGCGAGCCCATGCCGTTTTGACATCATGACGGAAAGGCCGACGGCTGATTGACTTCAAACCTGTTTTCCGTCGGACGCGGTTACATCTCTCCGCAGAATATGCAGTTATACAGTATACTTGGGGAGGCGAGAAGAGTATGAAGGTATATAATACAAGTATCGTACAATGAAGGGGGAGAAATCAATCAGAAGCTTCACGCATATTAATCCACAAACCACCCTTCAGCAAACAAATCAGTATGGATTTCGTGATGAGGAAAACACGACTTACATGGGAGTAAAGAGTCAAGCTGACCTTCGGGCAGATTTTCTCCATGCCCTTCCGCGTACCGTGTTCTTCCTTCCATTGCGGGGAGGGCTTGGACTCGGGAGGCTGCGCACCTTCGTCCAAGGTGAACGAGTCAAAGGATTGAAGCAGGCGGATGACCATGAACGACATCTCGTTGTACGCAAACTGACCGCGTACCCGCGTCAGGATTGCGTTACGAATAAAGGTCAAATGATTCTCGTACCTGCTGGCCTAGGCATATCCTAGGACCCGCGTTGAAAGGGAGGAAAGCAAAGCTATTGGATATGAGATATTTCTTGAGGCGATCGTCGAGGAACCGATCAGGGTCGAACTCTTCAGCTATTTGTGGGGCAATGGGATCAGCGATGTGGCAGAAGGAAGGAAACACAGAGGAGGATACTCACCATCGGGGCCCCAAAGATCCTTTCTGCGTTGCATCAGCATCACCGAGTAGCTAAGCTTCGTGCGAGCTGGAACATATAGCGGCATTTCATCGGGGTCGGGAGAAGGCAACACCGTAGCTTGGGTTGTGGTTCGAACATTGAAGGGCCTGATCAAATAAAACGTTAGAACATCATTAACAACATACAAGTAACACACTCACACGACGGGGTACAGTCTAAGGGTTTCGTTGATGACGGCTCTGAGGTACTTCATCTCGCGAATATCTTCATAGGTTGGGCGCCTTGAGTTACCGACTTTCTCAATGACTTCGGTTCGGAGGCGTTTGAGGACGTCTGGGTGCATGGATAGGAAGTATATGATGAATGTCAGAGTAGCCGCAGTCTGTAGCGGAAGGGAACAGTCAGTGACAGAAAAACGAACGATGGACATGACGCACGGTGTCCCGTCCAGCAAGCATGATGTTCAGTGTTTCGTCCTTGAGTACGACGGGGTCTACCAGCGATGAGGAAGGGCCACTTAAGAGTTGATAAACCAGCGTGCTTACCCGAGGTTAGCTTGACCAGATGATCCAACAATGTATCGTCCTCTCCAACTTCATCCATCTTCTTCTCTGACTCCTGAGCGATGGAATGACCGTCGATCTCAGCTTGCTTCTTCTTCTTCAAGGCTTCGTCGATGACGGGCTCGATAAACGCGTTAACAACCTTCATATGCTCCTCAGTCTTGTCCTTCCAGAATTCCGACAAGGGCCAAGTCCATCCCATGCGCTCACGACCTGCAATGATGCGCTGTGCTTCGAGGAAAGCAAACGCAAACTTTTCCGCTACCTCTGACGATGGATCGAACGAGATTGGGGATTCTGGCGATTCTGGCGAGCGCATGCCTTTGGGATATGGTAGGTTACCCCTCAGCGAATGGACGCATGAACCAAACAGGAATTCAGTGGCAGAGTCAAGTGTGAAACGACCCATAAGATCTTGGAAGTCGATTCCAAGGCCCTGTCGCGAGCGTTCCTTCATCTTCTTGATGACATCGGCAGCATGGCGGTCGAAAAGATCAAAGTGGGAGATACGGTCGCGAGAGAAGAACGGTCTGGTCATGGAACGGTGGAATTTCCACATCTCCCCATCAGCGTTGAATATCCCGGTGCCGAGAACAGATCTCATATTCGACCGGAAGTCTTCGCCTGACTCTCAAGTGAGTAAATCAGAATCAAAGATGAGGTTTTGACGTACCTTTCTCGAAGTTAGAAAAGCCCGTCGCGAGCATCGCCTTCAGGTGTTCCGGGCACGTCGTGATGGGTGTAAAGTCCCACAGAATATGCATGTCGATGACTGGACCTTGGACCTTCATCATTTCAGCAAGGGTATCACCTAGTATTTGCCCAGAATGAGCCTACGTCATCGGGAAGAGCGTACAAGCAAACGTACCGGGGTAGCCCATTTCAAAGGAAAGCATCGACTGCTTCAGGATGTCTATATTCCCGGGCCACTTCCCTTTCGCTCGTGGAATCAAACGCGCACCTAGCCTCCGAGCCTCTCTTCGCGCCTTGAATTCCGCAAGGTTGACTTTGACGGCGGCATACGTTGGTAACGAAAGGAAGCCCAAGAGCACCAACGCGAACGTGGGGATTTGGATGTTGAACTGCGAATTAAGCACCTTCCCAACCAGTGCTACGCTGAGCCCAGCAGGAAGGATGTACTTGACCACACCGCGAATGATCAAGTCGACGCCGGGGCTGATAATGGGCATGGTTGGATGGCTGAGAAGCTCGTCACCACGATGACTTCGAGTATATAAGTCATCGCCAAGTTGATATCTTCAAACACGGCTTCACCGACGGGAGGGGACATGTGAATGCGGGCGGGGCACATGCTCGAAATCAAATCGTGAATCTGGGGTAGGTGCCTGACACTGCGGAGAAGAAGGGAAATACAAACAAATCTCGGCCCCCAGCGTGAGTGAGCACTTGCTTGGTTGTATACCAAGCTCTGCATGGTTTCACTCATACATCCCTATGGACCACTTGGAATTAGTTATAAACCGAGCCACCATGGCGGGCGAAGCATACGGAAAGACTCTAACTGGATGTGAGCTTCGATGTAGGTGCTCCGAAATCATTGTCGGCGATGTGGTAAAAGAAGGAAAGTGTCAATGCAAAGTCCAGGATACAGACAGTGGTGTGAGTACAGGTATACAGAGAGCTGTCCGGTGCGGGTATTTTACAACTTGGCAACGAATGAGAGTCCAAGGATAAGGTTAGTCCGTTAATTCGTCGAGACCTTCGCAACAGAGGCCACAGCCAATGCATTGCAGACAAGCTAAACAGGGATGTAAGCACTGTACGGAGATTCAGAGAAAGCAATGAACGCACCGAGACCGCCACAGCATGCGCACAGATAGCATGGACAGCACAGAGGATTTTCGAACGAGCCTAGGGCGAGATTGATGAGCTGGGTATCGAAATGACAAGATTGGGGGGTTACGCACTGCGACAACACCATGCGCTTAGCATAATTCCCAAGATAAGAACCACGAACAGTCCAACGAATATGACAATCAGGTAGAGCTTCCTGCTTGTGAATGCGCTCTCCTCGTTGTTGCCTGACGGTGCCCCAGACGACTGGCGCTTTACAAGGCCGTCATCTGAAGTTCGCTCGGCAGAAAATGTAGAAGAGGTGGATGAAAGTGACGAGGCCAGAGATGATAAGAACGTCAGTGCATCGACTTCTGGGTTTGCTTCGGGCGCAGGATTTCTTCGGTATGCAACGATGGTTCCCTTGGGCAGGCCAGCTGGAGGAGATGGGGCCACATCAGCAGCTCCATCGCTCGACAGACCGAGCCACGCTCCTGATGGCCAACTTAACCCCTTCCCCCCAGCACAAAACGTCATACCCATAGTTACAACACCAAGAAACATAACGAAAGCGACGATGACGGGTAACAAAATTCTTCTGAGACGGGCAGAATGGCATTTTCTACGGCATCGTCTGCTTCCACATTGCGACTGCTCTGCCTCTTCGTTGTTGTCGCACTCATCCGTTTTCTCAGAGGTCGCGAGAGGTATGTACGTGTTGCTTTTTGAAAGGAACGGCGCAGGGTGTTGCTGGTGGGATTGATCGTAGAAGTCGGCTTGTCTACTCATTGCGTTCGTGAAGTCGATTATAATTGTCCGAGCCGGCTCGACGAAGATGTGAGTGTGTAGGTAGAAAAATGGGGGGATGAGGCAAGAGGCGGCGAAAGCCGCCGAAAGGAACACAGACCTATATAAAATTTGAATTTTGGCGAATTTTTTAAACTTTTTTTTCGAGTGTTTCGCCTCATTCTGCACACTTTTCACTTTTTTTCATGGTCGAGCTCGACCACCCACCCCCGTGGGAACTACCATAAAAGGAAGGTACCTACTAAATTAGGCAGGTGCTCCTTCCTTTTATAGTAGCTGCTCTCGTCGCTGTTGCCAACAGCGTAGCACCTTCCACACTCATTGTACAAGCTAATAAATAGCAGATATCGATCTGCCAGCCTCATTTTCATACAAAGGAGGCCTTGTATGATTTTCGGCGGCTTTCGCCGCCTCTTGGGATGAGGAGGAAAGAATGCACGAAGCTTGTCGCCTCGACCTATTTATACTCGGGCTGCCTGCCACGGGGGACTCGAACAAGGCGGTCGTGAAGGCGTTGGCTGTACTTACGTAATCGATCGAATCATCGATCACTCGCTCTCGACGTCATGCATCGCCACTTCAAGTCTTGGCATTTTGACTGCGCATGCGATGACATCTGATCGAACCTCAAGTCTTTTTAGCGGGACTGCGGGACACCGGAAAAACATAGCCTCGAGAACGTTGGTGACTTTCGTCGAATCGATGTGATAGAACACATGTGCTGGTGGTCGATTCCGTGTCATTTGCGGACCCCATTCAGGACTTCATCATAATCATGACCGCACTGCATGGAAATGATGAATGTTGCTGTTGGCATGCATTAGTGGCAGTCAGAGTAGGCGATTCAGCAAGGATTCACGGGTGCGATTCAGAGGGAGATTCGGTTTGTAATCGACCACCTGAATCGCATTATACTCTGACCGGCACGATTCAATTTGCCCCAACAATGGGTGTTGAAGCACCCCTGGATTCAACAAATGGCCGTGAATCGAATCGTGAAACGGCGATTCTGAATCGTTGAACCACCTCCGGAGGCGCTTCGACGATTCAGAATCGAGGGCCGATGCAACGATTCGCACCAAAACCTCCCATTTTGTGTGCAACCGAATCGGGTGCTGAATCCCCCCGTGAATCCCCCCATAATCGCTCACTCTGACTGCCGCTATTGTATCATTGACCTCAAAAGTAGCCGTAAGCATCATTTCTACGAGGGGGCAAGGTGGTAAGGTTCCGCTCAGAATCCTGCTCGGGCCCCAGACGCGATGGCATTGGCGTGTGGTGGGAGGTCGGCCTCTGCGGTTTGTAGTTGTCGAGCTTTGGTTCGCCAATTATGGTGGGGTCAAATGATGGACGAGCGGAAGACATCGGTGAACCCTGTGGGAGCCCGAACGTAAGTTGTTTGATGCGAAGATTCATACAAGTGAGGACTCACGTAGGTCTGTGCTTCAAGTGGCTTGCTGCGCAATTTGGAGACTCCCACACCCTTCAAAGTGTCGACGAGTCCAGCTCGAGCGTTCAATGATGCCAAGATGGTGTTGGTGTACAATTTGCTTAGCGCGAGGTCAGGTATGAAATTGCTGCACGAGGAAGTCGTGATGATCAGGATCAGTTCTGCGCAGCGAGCATAGCCCCATGCCTGATGACTTACAATCCTGCCGTCTATGATGGAAAGATAAACTTGGAGGCTCGAAAGCGAATATTGGAGATGGATTTGGCTTACCGTGGTGAGAATGAGGACTAGATTCGCGAGAGCAAACGCCGCGGTCACTATTCCTGTCTCAACAGCGACTACGATAGGTTACTTGGTCGGTTCCTCTGGCTTAAGGTGAAAGAACATACAGAGTACTATCTTGTTAATCACGCCGTTCATTTCGCCCAGTCCTTGTTGCTTCTTCTTGGACTGATACACGAAGGCACGTCAGCCTCGGGCCTGAATGAAAAGGCGTAGTAGTAATCCGACGTACGAGCGTGGAGGCAAGCATGACAGCGATAATGAGATCAGCCGCCGCCGCGGAGGCAAGCATCGTGATCAAGCTGGGATAGTATGCATCGAATTTTGAAAAGTCCGGGAGGATAATCACAAAGACCGTTGTGGATATTCCACCAGCTGCATGGAAGATATGTTCAGTCCGCAGTGGAGCAAAGTACCAGTAGCGTCATTACCTAGGGAGCCAATTGAGAAGCAGGCGATCACGATCAAAGCCATCAAAGATTTTGCCAGAACCTTGACTCGATACGCCATGAAAAGTTGTACGGGAGTAGAGACTAGAACCTGCCGAAAAGGATGCGTCATGCGATTGACTGCAAAAGGCGAAACCTTACGGTAAGAAGAGCATCTTAACGAAGAGATCAGCGGTCCATTCGGTCTAGCAAGATATGATATATGATGCCTCACCGGCTGAGAGCACTATGATGGAAACCTGGGTCAATGAGCGCGACCGCGTCGAAACTTTGTTACGCACGGATGGGAGGTCGGAGAGGTCCTTTCCATGATGGGTTTACTGCAAAACTGTCAGTCGTGCGCGAAGGTCTGAGGTGAATAACCGTACACATTTTAAGAACGAATTGATCATAGATCATTTCCACCATGCAGCCCGTGTTCGCTGTCTCGACTATAAGAAGATACACGATCTACGGAGATTTGCTGTCAGGACAAGGTAAGTTGAGCACTTCGTATAAAACCACGCACGAGGTACCGGAGTAAAGGCCGGTCAGTGCTATGGTCGGTGAACGTCAGTACTCTACGTCACTGATCAAAGAAGCAAAAGGTGCCTAGAGGTACCATTTGTAGGTATCAAAGTAGCTGTAGGCCTGCGCTACAAGTACCTAGATTCACCAATGAATTACAATTGGTAGAGGGAGAAGGAATGCCTGATACGTACACCGTATAAGAGAGTATTCAAGAAAACGCCAATGAGGATGGGCCCGAAGCTTCACGACTTAGGTCAGGAAGAGACGTGCGTTCGCATGAGAACGATGACCTACAAGAGCTGAGGCTCAGAAAGATCGGGGGTAGGCATAGGTGAGGAGAAGGGAAAACATGCATTTCTCATCGACTCCGCAGACCATGCACTTATACTCTCTGTATATGACCCCGTATGACCAAGGGTAGGAGTGGCAACCACAATGAAGTAGCTCAGTGAGGGCACGGCCTCAGGTGAATTAATCGGTTGCATCAAGAGATGATGTCTATGTTTAGCGGGTGGGATTTCCTATCATCTATCAGAGCAACGTCAGTGTCAATCTCGAACATGGCGAGCCCCTTAAGCGAAGGGGTAATTCATACTTTTCAAAGAGAGATAAAGACCGTTTGTCGGGCATCTGAGGTCTCCAGTTCGTCGGACTGAACTGTATGGAACTTGAATCTTGATATATGGATGCTAAGTACGGTGGTAAGAAGAATTGAAGGGGCACCATTCCTATGATACCACAGTAGAGTTAACAGCATGCTTTCACGAGATATCATTGTTGGTAGGAAAGGCAGCAAGCTAAGTAGAATAACAAATTGCTCACCAGGTTAGTTGGTGTTACTGAAGAAGTCAATGAACTCGTCACGACCATCGCCAAGGACTCTAGCGCGCGGGCGCTTAGTCTCGACCTCGGCGACAAACTTCAACTTCGATCCAACTTCGATGATTGAACTTGCTTCCCCAGACCTAGTTGCTGTCCACGTCCTGCGCATCCAGTTATGTTCGAACCCTTAGACTTTAGCTTCAGCATTACCTGTCCAGTCAACATGCTTTGAATCGCTTCCTGCAGCTCGGCAGATCATAAGTCCTCTGTCCGACCTCTGCCAATCGAATTTTATCCCCTCAGTCAAATTAGGACAGCTACGCAGAACTGGTCGCGATGTGTGGCAACTCACCTCGATGGTCTGTGGGATCTTTCATGGCGGGTATAGCAAGCACTCAATCAGGGGATTCTTCACGACAGCAACACTCTTTTGTTCGTTCAAACTTTTAGGTAAGATATATTTCTCATGCCTACTTCAGACCCAGATATCACTGACACTATGGTCTGGCTCAGTCAACAAATGGGATCGTCTACACCTGCGTAAATGATTTTCTGATGTCATGGGGTGCTTCGAGCCTTGCGCCATGTTGCGACGGACCGGGCTTCTTTTGGAGAGAATTTAAATAGCCAGCATGGACGCCATCAATGCGTGAACGCTGGCGAGACATGTTCGTGTTCTTTTGCTTCTCTATTGCTGTGGTATCTGCCCTCGCTCCTCCTGGGCCCTGGGATGCATTCAACTTTGCGCCACACTCGAAGACTGTTCGCCCGACTACCGTCCGAGCCACACATGGAACAGTGGATGGTGTGGCGCAGCAACCTCTTGGAGCCATCACTCTGAGAGGTGTGGGCTCCTGGGTTGCGCTTGATTTTGGCGTTGAAGTGCGTAAATTCTGCCGTCTGCAAGAACGCCTCGTCCTAATCTTCCCTCTACAGATTGGCGGGTTGGTATCGATGAACTTGGACAACATTTCGTCTTCATCGTCTCTTTCTCTGTCTTTCACAGAGTCGCCAATGTTCATACGACCCGACGCTTCGGATGATTCCTCTTTTCCATCAGCCAATACAACCTTTGACGGCGTTCTTCGTCTTGGGTCTAACTTGAAAGAAGGGTTTTGGCAGCAGCCCGAAGCGACGTTACGCGGGGGATTCCGCTTTCTAACCCTCGTCAACGGTGCCGACGCCCCTTTAACGGTCTCCAACATCTCGTGTGCCATTTCTTTCATGCCCCATGTCTCAAACCTAAGGCAATACGCGGGATATTTCTTCGCGAAGGACCCAATATTCGAGGACGAGGACTTCTTGACAAAGGGTAATGCGCTCTTTCTCTCCTTGATCTGACTAATCCTGTATTTCATTACAGTCTGGTACGCCGGTGCATATACGATTCAAACCAACACGGTTCCTCTCAACACCGGTCGCAAAGTCCCATTTGCTCCGGCTGGAAGTCAGGATCTCGATTGTATATCTAGTCTGACTTTTCCTGACCAAATCTGACAGCTTGGTTCAATAACGCCTCCCTTGGTGTAGCTGGGCCTATCATTGTTGATGGTGCAAAGCGTGACAGGTCAGTTTTCAAGTACTTCCCAACCCCGTTAACTGGTTACCATCCCTTTTCTCTTCTCTAGAGCCGTATGGCCTGGTTAGTGACCCGAAAACTTGGCACTATGATTTGCTTTGATTTGCTACTAGGTGATATGGGCATAGCCGTTCCCAGCCAGTTCGTATCAACAAACGACTTAATACCCACTCGTAATGCTCTGTCAACGATGTTCGCGGCTATCAACCCGTCGACGGGAGCGCTGCCCGAGTCCGGACCGCCTTTGAGCCAACAGGGCTCCGACACCTACCACGCCTGGACGCTCATTGGTACATGTGAATTGTGCTTCTCTTCTTCTCCCTCATGACACCTCGAAGCTGGAGGCACCACATCACTCCGTGGATGATCTGCTCAGTGAACTTACTTCCCTATTTTAGATAATTATTTTCTGTATTCGGGTGACGTTGAGTGGTTGGAAAGTATCTGGTCGAATTACACCAAGGCCGTGGCATTCTTGGAGGGAAAGGTCGATCGAAAGGTTGGCTTGATGAATGTCACTGGTCTCCGAGACTGGGCGCGGCTGGGCGGTGGTGGCATCAATTCGGCTGGAAATGCGCTCTTATACCGAGTAGGCTTTTACCTACACCATCTGCACTCTTTGCTGAGACCCATTCTGCACTATCAGGTCCTGGTAACAGCGGCTGAGCTTGCCTCCCATCTCAAAGATGCCTCATTGTCATCGGCATTTGCGAAGAATGCTAGCGACGTCAAATCTAAATTCAATGAAGTCTTTTGGTTGCCAAGCTCCGGAATGTACAGGGATAACCAGACGACCACTCTTTGCCCACAAGATGCCAATTCATTCGCAGTTGTATTCAATTTGACTGACTCTGTCGACAAGGCAGTCAGCATCAGTGAAGGGTTGCAGAAGAATTGGAACAGCCTTGGGTCCATTGCTCCCGAGCTGCCTCACACCATCTCCCCGTTTATAGGCGGATTTGAGGTGCGTATGGAGCACTTGACTTTCTTCGAATTGGATCCCAACTCGCCCCCTACAGCTCCAGGCTCATTTCATCGCGGGTAACGATGATCTTGCCATGGATCTACTCCGTCGCGAATGGGGATACATGCTCTACACAGACTTGAGCGTCCAGTCAACGCTCCTTGAAGGCTACAATTCCGATGGTAGTATAGGGCAAGTTGTTTACTTGCGTAAGCTTCCGTATATAATGAAAACCTACACCCCCATAGTTACCGAGGAGACCGGGGATACAACAGCGATCCTGCCTACGTCTCTCATGCTCATGGATGGTCCGCAGGTCCTACCTCTGCGTTAACATTCTTCGTCCTTGGGCTGTCGGTTACCTCGCCTCAAGGTACGACGTGGACCTTTGCACCCCACCTCAGTGGCTTGGACTCAGTCCAAGGCCAGTTCGAAACGCCGCTCGGAACGTTCTCAGCTCGTTGGGAGATGCAGAAAACCTTCAGCGCCACGATTGACACACCACCTGGCACGGCTGGCATAGTCACCGTCCCCACCGATGGCTTGGTTACGCTCGATGGTAAGAAGGTCTCTTTGAAAGGGAGAAACTTGCATGTGGCTGGAGGGAGGCATGTTTTAGTCGTAGGTTAGATGGAGGTGTTTGGAAATGGGAAGAAATGCCCTTTTGACTATCGGGATTCCACTGATGTTCATTGAATACGGAAGTCGTTCCTGTGACACTTCCGTTTACAGAACAAGACGTCTACTTCTATCTGAAGTGAGAGCACTGGCGCGTCATTTCTACACCCGACGAATGGGCAAACGACAAGGCGCTTGGCTTTTGAGCCCGGACAGTAACCGATTTGAACCGATCAGACATCCGAGAAGTGAACCCAACAGCTTCGAACACGAATTTCTCCAAGGTTAGAAATTGGGTAGCTTCCATGGTCTAGTGAGGCGTTAGCAATTTTTCAGTGCCTAGTGATAATTCTCTTATACCTTTTGGACCGTGTTTACAACCAAGGTGTAATCAACATCATCCTGCCCACCTTGGCCGATGCTGTCCACAACGGATATGTTCACGATAACACGCTGCTTGGCCTCCCTCTCCGGCGGGTTGACGCCAATGATCACGTAGAGAATAAGATCTTTGACGGAGACTGTTCTTTCGGTACTTGAGGACGTCCAATCCACCTCAAACCCATTGGCCATCAAAATGAACTTGGGTAGCCCAACGATGAGCCTGACCTCCATGGCAGCATCTCCAGCTAGTTTGGAGGCTTCTTTGACAAGCGCACGAGCGAGATCATCCACGGACTTGAACGCTGCAGTATCGGACTGCACGATCTTTGTGATCGACTTGGTTAAGTCGCCGTAATGGACGGAATCGCGGACATCGTCCGAAAGCCCAGCTCGATCGAGGAACAAGGGTTTGAGGTGGAGATAGATGGTGATGGTGACTTGTTGGGGTTTGAGTCGTCCCCAGCAATCTTTGCCAACAATGGCGGAGAGCTGGAGGGTGTCGACAAAAACTTTGTCAAGAGACATTTCCGAAAGTTATACGCTACGGATCAAAGGGTAGATCAACAAGCAACCCCTGATACCACGTCCGAGGTAAACTGGAGACCAATCTACGTGTGTTATTCATGACATAAATATATCCGTGTTCGTGTGTGTGTGTGACGAAACATTCCAGTAATTAGCCACATACCACGCTCTATGGCGAACCAACATTGGCAAGCTGCCACATCGTCTTCAAAGAAAGCTGCGAATCCAAGTGCCACTTTGCATCAGTACTCTTTCCGCTTGTCGACACCGTCTCAGAATTGTC
The DNA here is from genome assembly GCA_002583695.1 of Pleurotus salmoneostramineus. NCBI lineage: Eukaryota > Fungi > Basidiomycota > Agaricomycetes > Agaricales > Pleurotaceae > Pleurotus > Pleurotus salmoneostramineus. The sequence continues at coordinate 117,373 of BEWF01000178.1, forward strand.
GAAATCATTCAATCGCCTCAGCAGCTTCTCATCCCCGCTGACGGCCAAGATGCAATCAATGTCAACGCCAATACTGTCTTCCATCATATCAGGAGATACCCAAGCGACTTGAGCCGCTAAGGGAGAATGTGTGGGTCCACCCGGGTGTAATATAGAGCCAACGGCGGTTGATCTCGAGATGTTGTTGGGCAGGACAAGAAAACTGTTCATCCCAGGGATGATGCGGAGTCCATAGCGTTCACCAAGACTGCATCGATGTGAGAAACGGCGCCGAAAACTTGTGGATTAAACTGACCTATCAAATATATGGTTCTGTGCTTCAGCAGCTTGACGACGAGCCCATTGACGATCTGGACTGTCGCTGACAGGTCCAGTCCAGAAACGCCAGACAAGGGAGGCCTCCCTCTCTTCGATGAATGCACCAGGCGTACGTTCAGTGAACTGTTAGGGCGAGTTCAGTTGTCAATCCTCTCAAGGGTAGATTCCACGCACGTAGTTTAGAATTTCCAGGCATGAACTCTTCCAAGTGAGGTTAAAGTTAGCCACCATATTGATCCAAGCAGCTGTCTGCCCTCGTATCGGTCTGGGCCTGATATAGCATCCATTTTCCGCGCTAAATACGTACCATTAACCTAAGCAAGGGTAGGATAGACAAGAGGGAAACGTACACGATACCAATCTTCGGTATCCGTTCGGCAATTTGGTCAAGCATGCCTTTGATAGGAAGCCCACTCAGTAGCCAAACTTCGTTTTTCCTATCATCCGCAAGCTTAGCCAGAACTTCAAAGACCTCATTAGGTGGGTCGAATATCCTATTCTGCAGGCTTTCCTTGGAAAGGTCGCGATGCCAAAGTGTTGCCTCGAGGTCTACGAGAATCAGGCGCTTCTGGGAGTGTTTGTATCGCGGAAGGATACGGGCAACATCAAGTTGGGGTACGTCAGTGAGATCGCCGGGTGTGTGCTCCGTGTTTGATCGCACACAACGGGTTAGGAAAGAGGTCACGAAGGCTTGGGCTGTCTGGGTAGTAACGTGGTTGTGAAGGTCCTACAAGTAGGTCAGAGGCAGTCATGATCGGGTGCTTCGAGCGACGCACCAGCCAGCGTGCCTTGGCTTCTTCATCCTCCATTGTAAGAGCTTGATGGATCGCATTTGAGGTGCTGCGAGCATCCCAAGGGTTGATGGCGATACATGAGCGGAAACCGCTGTAGCTATATGACCCAGTAAACTAGATGGAATGCCGATCAGTGCTGCCCAGGCCAATTTGCGTTGGAACATACCTCGCTCAAAATGAGCGGCCTATATCGCCCATCTTGACATTCAACATACTCATGGGTCCTAAAACCAGATTATTGAGTATTATAAGAGCACTGAAGCGATGAGAAACGTAATACCTCAACGCCATGCCTTCCCTCAAGCTGGTAACCAAGAAGGCGTCGGCTACGCTGAGTAGAGCCAAATATTGAGTAAATGTCAAATCCTGTGTATGGAGGAAGACGACGGGTTGCCAAGTGAGAGTGGAAAAGCGAGAGTTAATGTGAGAGACAACATCAGCAACACCGCCAGCAAGTTCATTCGACTCCGTAGTATGCAACGCTACTTGGAGCAGGACGACCTAGCCCAAGAGTGAGTGACTGAAGGAACTATTCAAATACTCAACTTGAGCGTACCTTCTGCTGAAACTCGGGGTACTTCTCAAGGAACATCTCAAAGGCTTGAATTTTATGTCGGACACCCTGCAATTGGGCATGAGCTCAAAACGGACAAGGAAAGAGGAAAGGATCGGACCTGGATTTCATCCAACTTGTCCCTACCGACAATCATTTTCATTCCCGCGTAACGTTGATTCAATACTTGGATCCACTCCGAAACTTCTGGATCACGACTGCGAATACACTGTCAGCGAGTTGACACAATCCATCATACGACTCACATTTTCTCTCTGAGTTGATGCACATCGATGCCCATCGGGAAGACGCCGACATCGACGAATCTTCCCCTACTTCCGGGACCTTCCTCACCCTCCTTGATCTCGATGCCCTTCGGTAGCGCTTCAAACGCCAAAATGCGACTGACAGTTTGACGGAAGTGACGCGCGTAGGAGGCAGTCTGGAACCCGACTAGGTCCGCTCCAAGAAGACCTTTGAGAAGTGCTTGCCGAACGGAGAGACACCGGAATATCTCTGAGGAAGGAAACGCGACATGCATGAAGAAGCCTATTGGTGCGTGAGGCGGGAGTTTAGAAGAGGCACGGAGCATTGCGGGAACGAGCATGAGGTGGTAATCGTTGATCCAGACTGGGAAGGGTAAGGATGGGCAGGCGGAGGAGCATCGACGAAGACTCACTAATGTCGCCCTCTTGATAATTTTCAATAATAGTATCAGCAAATCGTTGATTAACGGCTTCATATTGTTTGTATGACGCAGATTCGTAGAATAATTTTGTTTTGGGGGCGTCTGGGACAGCGTAATGTAGACATGGCCATAGAACCTACCCGATGAGTTAGGTTGAGAGTCACACCAGAAAACAGCCGAAGTAAAGTACCTGGTGACAGAACTCGTCATAGCAGCTCTCAAACTCTGCATCTGGGATCCACACTGGAACGCTCTCGCACTCTAGTAGCATCCTCCTGTTCATATCTTCCCTCAGAGGCTCACTGAACGAGTCCGTAGCTGTTCCAAGCGTCCCTACCCAGACCTTCTTCCGCAATCTACTCCCCACACTCTCAATGGCGTTCTTGAGACCGCCATTGCAATGCGAGTTCAGCTCCGGGTGCCAGCATGATACAGTTCTTCCATTGGTGAGCTTCATGTCAGTATCGGAGGTAGGTCTTCGGGACGACGATCTGGATCCCTTCCTCTGAATCCGAGCCGGGTTATTCCCGTAATCTGAGTAGGTAGTTTGATGCTTTCGCGGTGAGGGTGAGTTGTTGTCTGCCGCTGTTCGCACGGCTTTGAGAAATGGATTGGCCTTCTCCTGCGCCGGAGAAAGTGCGACTGGGGTGACATTCCTCGTAACATTCCTGGTCTAAGGCCGATGTCTCAGTCACATTATGCACATGTTCTTCTAGGCGTGAAGCACATACTTTGTCCTGAAGGTCCTCAACGATGCTCTTCAACGGTCCCGGCATGGATGCGGCCAATGCATTGGTAATGCTGCTGGAGCGGGTTCGCGGCGCTGATCCTCCCGGTCTCGTCGGTTTCGACTTGTCGATATTTCTGAACGCAGATGAGGGAATCGCCAGCGCTGGAGGCTCCCTAAGCTGCTTGTCGGGCGTCGACGGACCCGAATCACCAAGCACGGCGGTCTTGGGCAAGAACAAGGAAGCAATTACGATTCGGTGGTTCCGGAAGGTGCTCATCGAGTGTCGCGGTGAAGATAGAAACTACAGATCATATAGAATAATGATAAGAATATGGATACAGTCGAGGAGGAGATGGTGGTGGTAGAAGGTCAAGAAGTTTCTGTGGATAGAAACTGGGCATGGCCCATCGACGTCACGAACTACTCATATAGCCGGGGCGGCGCCTGCAACTCCCAAAATGGTTCAAGACATCAGATCTTTTCGTGTATTTCTGGATAAATCATCCTACGGCCGTAGTTTCCCCGTTTTAATCTTATATCAAGCACGTTCGATCCAGGCTCTGCCAGCGGAATTATTTATGTGGTTACAGAGATGCGCGGACCAACACGGAACCAAGTAAGAGGGCCTGAACTTGAATCAGGATACTCATTTTACGTGCCCCGTACATGTGAAGAATGCGTATGCTCTCGTTGTCGCATGTGAGTACATTGAATTCTTGAAAAGTACCATTGGCTGGGGCTTGGGTTCCCGCGTGAGCCAGAAAAAACAGGATTTAACTCTAAGTAGACGCGATGGGTGGTGCACACCATGCAGAAGTGATGGTTGTTAATGATGGATTGATAGGATCACTTGGTACGGATGTAGTTTACTAGATCGTATCCAATGATTAGCGAATGCTTAGTACATACCCCCAAAGCCGAGCTCAAATATCCTGCAGAGACTTTTCGTTGGTTCTTGAGTCACTGGACTGTTGCCGGTCCGAATAAATCGCTTCCTGACTACGTTGAAACCTGGAACGTCCTCCTGTTGAGTTTGGGTTGGATTAGCTCAAATCTCGTGTATAAACAGGTGGTCCTACTGGATTGAGAACCTTGATCGTGATGAAGCCCGCGGTTAGGTCCTTGGCCATTTTAACGCCGCGAGAGCTCAGAAGCGAGGTATGATTGGCAATGATCACGGATGATAGGATGTCGTTCTTCCTTCTCCAAGGATCACTTATGGATGCGCAATCACTCGGAAGGGAACCGACGGGAGGGCAGTCTTTTGCCAATCATGGGAATGCGGCTGGTCACCGGTCAAGCTTAAGTGAAGTGAAGTGGAGATGTGCAGCCCGTTGCTCAAGCGCTCAGAACCGGAAGCTGCCGAGAAACCCCTGTCGTACTTTTTCCTTAGGTTGAACGCGACCGTAGCATCTGCATCGACGTTCAACGTTCAACGTTCAACGACGTTCAACGTTCAACGTCCAAACGTTCAACCGTCATGCATCATGCATTCATGCTTCGCTCGTACTTACACATCCTTCCATGTCGAATCGAAGCTCTTCTAAGTCTCACGTGGCTTGCTGGCTCTTGCTGGTCGAGAACTCCAGATCGCTCAAAACCAACATATGTACAAAACGCGAAGGCGGTAAGTCTCTAAACTCAACATCCCACTCAGACGTGACTCTGATGACATAAAGGCGAGGATGAATAGGGCAGGAACCAAGTCTCTACAAGGTGTACGCAATGTATCTTTCAGAGACGCGACCGTTGTCGAGAAGTTAAGTACTTGACGCTGGAGCCGCAATTCGAAAAGCCAACTCAGAGTGAATAGTCGCACCATCGCGGTGATTCATTGCCCAATGGTTCTTCTGAAATTGGTGGTTAGGGCTCTTCTCCATATGTCAAGAACGGCGACCCGCTTGGCTCGAGCTCGGGGAGTGGTATACTCTACTTTGCTCTGCCATAAGGCTTGCCGCTGCGTGTCTAGGAACCGAGATCTTTGGGCCCATCGTACGCCCAAAGTCACTGGGATTCAGCCCACCCTTCGAATCACGTCCAGCTCTGAAGGTCTGTAGGAACATTGCTTGGATCTCTCTCAGGCTCTCCTAATGCTTCGACGTCATAGTCATTCCAATCTCCCCGCATCGCGATTCTGTCGGGCCAATGGCTCGAATTGTTTGGTGTACTGCTATTCTCTTGTCAGTCACTGCGGACCTCGATTCTCGAAACAATTCTACCTTCGCACAACCTAAAATCTTTTTGAGAAAGCGGAGAGAATTTTTGGTGTTTTGGTGAGTCAATTGGCTCTCTTCGGCGAGGATTGTGACAATGTGTGAAAATGCTGAAGGACGATCTCCTGCCTAACGATCCCTCGAAAGCGCATACTCCGGAGGGGCTACAAACAGAGAAAGCATATCTCGACATAGCTCTGGTTATTGAATTTACTATGGTTGGCCCAAGGTCGATGAAGCATAACATCGAGCCCTCGCTGCGGGGATCGACTACGATGGAATAGATGACATGTTGAGCTCTGATGACTTTGATGCCCTTGTTCTTTCTTCTAAATGCAAGCCCTCCATCCGCTTTACCGATGCGCATCACTAATGCCGCTTCTCAGGTGACTGGAAGCTATCCTCGTTCGCCGGCCATCCCATCATATCAGGTAATTCCTGTCTTCATGACGGTGATGCATGATAAATCGTGCACATCCCATTTCCATCTACATGCCTTCCGGCCGGAGGGCAATGGCGCATCATGGGGGTATCCTTTTGGAATGGCCTTTACGAGTTTACGTTGGAGTGAGGAATTGTTACTTGGTGTTGCTTATGATTCCGAGTACTTAGGCCCTCCTCTCCTCTCCAAAGACTTTCAGCGAAAGGGACTGCGTTGGATTAGCCGCAAAGGATATGATGATGATGCCATCCCTAAGGCTCAGCTTTCGAAGAAGGTGTGATTCCGTGGTTCAGCCCATTTTAGAATCAATTCTCTTACTTCTCAGTAATGCTACATCACACGCTTATTCATACGCAGTCTCAAGAGCTGACTCAGAGATGCCGACCCTTCTATTCATGAATTCGGTTGTACCTTTCGCTATGCTCACGTCTTCTTATAGTGACTAATGTTTCCAAGACCGATTACACCGCGAAATCCTTAGTGATCCACCTCACGGTGATAACGCGCGCCTCAAGCGTACATTCGTTCGTCAACAGAAATAGACTTCTACACTCTAGAAGCGGCTCCATTTTGAAGGTGAGATGCGCTTTCGCCATAGGAGTGAGATATGACACCTTTGCTCCCTGACTAAGCGTTCTTGCTTCATATATAACTGAGGCCAGGGAACTTAGGAGATAACATTCAAGTTCTACCGACAGAAATGGCTACCGCAGCAGTACTCTCACCCCGCGACGTTCCTACTACCCTTCATTACCTTGGTCCAAAGACCGACGACAACGAGGTCCCTTTCAACATCGTATACGCCGTCCCCGAGGGCGTGCCGAAAACTAATATTCAAACTGAGACCCACGACGTAGTTGTTCGCGACATCCGTGGGAAGGAAGACACCGTTTCTTTGGACAAGACGGGTTTCCAGTTTGTGAAGCATGTTAGCGAAGAGAAGGAGTTTGTGGACGAGGAAGCCATCAAGAGCCGTTATTATAAGGAGGTCGAGGAGCTTTTGAAAAAGGAGACAGGGGCGAAGAGGGTATTCATCTTTGACCATACCATTCGGTAAGTAAAACTTTGTTCATCATCGTAGAAGCATTGGAGTCACTTACTTTGGATGTCTATAGACGGAACTACGACCCTAACACTACCGAGCTCAGGCCTGATATCAGAGGTCCTGTGGTGAGCACCCCTGTTACCCTTTGGTTGTGAACATTGACTTACTCGCACGGTTAGCAACGGGTTCACATCGACCAAACCTACGTCGCGAGTGTTAATCGCGTGCACTATCATCTCAAGGACGAGGCAGAGCGCCTCCTGAAGTCGCGCGTCCGAATCATCAATGTCTGGCGCCCCATCGAGAACCCTGTCGCTCATCACCCCCTCGGCGTAGCAGACTTCTACTCGCTGAAAGAAGAAACGGACCTCGTTTCTACCCGCCACGTCTACCCAGACCGTGAGGGATATACTTTCAGCGTGAAGTATAATCCCGAACACCGTTGGTACTACTTGTCAAACCAAACGCCCGATGAAGTGACGCTCATCAAGTGTTTCGACTCGGACGAGAACAAGGCAAGGTTGACGCCACATTCAGCTTTCCACGACAAGTCTAGCCCTGCTTCGGCTCCTCCAAGGCAGTCCATCGAAGTCAGGGCTTTAGTATTTGACAGCGAGTAAATTTAAATAGGATGGCATAACCAGGATGATTGAGCAGACATATAAGTACATGAACTTGTTTACTGAGTATTCGAATACCAGGACCATGGCCCCTCCTTCGGGCTGTTTCCCAATGGAATGGTGAAAGTGATCCCCGAGTTTCTGATGCTGAAGAGTGGGTCTCTCGCGCGTCTGTCCATTTACACGTGTGGTGATGGCCGATACTAAGTTCCATCTCTTGGATTTCGCCGTTGTCTATTTGGCAAGCAAAGCACAACTGTGGTTGTACAGTAATCAAGGTTTTCGGGGTTTTCGCGATACAGAGAGAAGACGATAGTCATTGAATGAAGAGAAACTTGTACGTCGCCGTCTTCGAAACCGGGCTCAAGAGTCCGACAGCAAAGGAGAGCAAGTACGAAGCGATCTGCCAAAGCAAATATTAGGGAAAGTGGTCCATCACGATGGGAGGTCTACAGGATCGCTGAAGAGGGTGTGGTCAAGCTTGCAGACAACTCATTACAGCAGTGATGCTTGTCGAGCGGGAAGGAGATCCAAGGGTGGTGTATGATGTGCCCTCCTTTTAAAGATCTCGAGCCGGACTACGCGCGGTGAAAAACTGGGCAGACGATGTGGTATACGCCCCTTCAAGTTTTTCAGACGCTAGTGTCAAGTTCGAGGACGCGTGTAGCCAGGCCTAAGGCAGACTGCACCACTCGCGTCAGCCATCGATACCCCCATGGATTAAGGGCGGGGACTCTGCTTACTGTAGCAAGCACTTGTGGTAGCACCGTGGTTCGCTCGAAAATCGCGTCTGCTCACAATATACAATTTAGGGGTAAGTAGGAGGAATTAGGGAGAAAGTTCGTCAAAAGGTCCATGCATGATATCATGAAAGTCCAAAGTCAAGACACTAAGCATCGTATCGAGCGGCATAAACGTATTGGCTGTCTTTAGAATCGTCCATCTTCACGGCATGGTAGTTGGTCGTCATGCGTGAGGTAGGTCCTTTGCGAGCTTTACCACCCCTTGAGACGAATACATAAACGCCCAGTCCACTCATCGCCAACATCAATGCCAGATTGCCCGCGAGAAGCCCAATGATAACAGGAGCATACTTGTTGAGGAGTAGCGATGTTGACGAGTCAGCGCCGATCCCAGAACGATTACCGTCTGCAGCGAGTACACGACCAACCGTCGCGGAGTCGCCGGGGACGCAGGCAACGGCTGGGGGTGTTTTCCCTTTTGACGCAGGACCGATGGGTGTCTTTTCCTTCGTTGACGGATCATTCCCCGCTTGACCAGCTGCCGTTGCTGAGTTCCCTTTAGCCGACGACTCTTTGACCGCGGGATTGCTTTCAGACTTGGTTTTTGAAGTTGGTCCTTTCGCTGGTTCATCATCGGCAGCATCAGCCTTGGTCTTGGAGCTGGGGTCACGATCTGGTGCAGATGCCTTCGCGTTTGAGGCGGGATCAACTGGTCCAGCAACATTATCTGTAATCGTTGTCTTCGAGCCGGCCTTCTCTTTCTGAGCAGGAGCGACCGTGCCAGGTTTGGACTTCGTTACTGGGTCGCTAGAGCTGGAACCTGAGCCAGAAGAAGATGGGTGACTAGAGGCGAGGTTCTTGACATTCGGCGAATCTTTGTTAGGGGTAGAAGGAGAAGAGGAGGAAGAAGATGGAGGATCAGATGGCGAGGACGAACCCGAACCCTTGGCACCTGGGTTTGACTCCGATTTACCCTTCGAGGCTTCCAAAGCCTCTTTCGCCTGTTGAGAGGAAGTCTTTGGTTTACCTGCGTTGGCCAACTCCTTCGCCTTCTCTGATACACTATTTTCCTTTGGCTTGGCTTTCCCGGCTTCTTCCAATTGTTTTGCCTTCTCTGAGACACTGTTTTCCTTCTGTTTCGCCTTCCCAGCTTCCTCGAGTTCCTTCGCCTTCGAAGAAACACTATTCTCTTTCTCCTTCTTCTTCGATGCTTCGAGTGCCTCCTTGTAGGCATCATTGAACGACTGGGGGGTTTCGGTTTTTGTCTTGGCTGTCATGGGATGTCCTTCTGACCCAAGCTTCACAGTAGGCTTAGCGCCTAAACCCTTGTTGAGCCCATTACTGCTGCCCTCGCCGCTTTTTCCCTCCGAGGAAAGGCGAACAGGTGCGGCTGGGCGAACGTCTTTCGTCGAAGGACCAAACGTGACAGGTTGATCAGAAGTTGACTTCGAATTCGCAGCGTTGACACTCTTGCCTTCAGTCGCAACTTGAGTGAGCCCCGTTTGACCTGATTTGAACGACGACGTGTTTGGAGAAACAGGCTTATCCATCGTTGGTTTGCTTGAAACGACAGCTTTGTTGCTTGACGCGACCTGAACAGGATCACCGAGGGATCCTTCCTTCGTCGATGACGAGATGGGGGCCACCGGTTTATCGGCGTTCGGCTTGTCACCAGTATTCTTGCTGCTCGACGCAACCTGAACAGGACCGCTAGAGGACCCCTCTTTAGTTGATGGTGATATAGGCGCCACGGGCTTATCGGCAGTTAGTTTTCCTCCTGTGGTAGTCTTGTCGCTTGAAGCAACCGTAACGGGACTGTTGGAACCAGCTTTAGATGACGATGAGCCAGGGACGACAGGCTTGTCCATGGCGGGCTTCGCTGAAGCACCGTCACTGCCACCCTTCACCGATGAAGTGAGACCGGGTGAAATGGGTCTGTCGGAAGTGGGTTTCGAAACCATGCCACCTGGGTTACCGACTTTGTCGCTCGAAGCTACTTGTACGGGTCCAGAGGACGACGAGCCTTCCTTAGTACCAGATGAGGCGCCAGGAGAAACGGGCTTGTCCATCGTAGGCTTCGCAGTCATACCAGCAGGTTTGTTGCTCGAGGCGACTTGAACAGGACCAGAGCCACCCAATCCCTCTTTGGTACTCGAGGCGACCCGCACTGCGTCACTGATACCACCTTGAGAAGCAGGGCTGACCGGTTTGTCCGTCACCGGTTTGGCTTCCGTATCACTCATCTTCTGACTCGATGCAAGACCGGTACCTTTGCTCATCGAAGGCGTCGTCGCACCAGAGGATGCAGAGGCCTTCTGCTGAGGCGTTGAAGACTGAGCCAAAGTATTTGAGACGCCCTTGATTACTCCGCCGACGGTTGTGCCAGCGGCAGGTTTCTCCTGGGTCGAAGGCTGACCCAAGGTATTCGCAACTCCCTTTATTATTCCGCCGACGGTACCGCCAGTGGCGGGCTTTGAAGTTAAAAGCTGGCTGACGGTATTCGTTACTCCCTTTATCGCTCCTCCGGTAGCTTGGGGAGCACGCTCCTGTAGAGACGGTGACTTTGACGGCCATGAATCGAAGTGCGAATGTTTCGGAGAAGAGTAATGTGTACTCACACGAGCATCGATCTCAGGTACAGGCACCAAGCGAATCGCAGAAGTGAGGGTTCCGAGAAAAACATACAAAACGCTGAAGGGTATAGAGAGCTTCATTGCGTAGAGGGGGCAAAACGCCCAGCAGATGAATGAGGGGGTAGCAAATGATGGAGGGGAAGATGAAAGAAGTGAGACAGCTGCATGGAATCAAAAGGTTCGTCGATCCTGCGTGGGCTGTGCAATTGTATTCTCGAGGCTTCATGTAGTAGCCAAGCCAAAGTAGGTTCTTTGCGGCCATTGACTCGGGAAACGGAGCCAAATTCATCTATCAACATTGCGTTGCAGTCTAAGGAGCACGAGTTCCTGGGGCGGTTTAGTGTCTGCAAAGGTTTTGGATAGGATTGGTTGAAGAAACTTTGTGAACACGGTCCTCACCGGAAAATCCTGCGAGATCCGTTTCCTAAACTTTTACAACCGTTTACGGTGGTCTGCGGGGTTTGGTAACAAACATGCAGTCTCGATTTGACCCCCCCCCTTCGTGGACGGTCGCGTCCTCATAATCCATTAGTTTAGGAAACGTTTCCGTCAGGAAAGTAAGAACCAGGAAGTAGAGGCTTTCCGAAGAAATCGGGACGTAGCTACGTCCGAGTTCCAGATATCGCTGACGTAAGCAATGAAATTGGTCGGATACTTAATTATCAGATTAGATGTTCAACGCACGGACCATCCCCCAAGTACTTATATAGAGTTCTCGAGACCTATCATCCTGTGGTTTCTTACATCCCCCCATAACAATGTGTCAGGCCTGCGCCCATTTGCTTCTCCATCGAAGCTGAGGAAGAATGGACATCCACCATTCAACTAGAGTGCGAGTTCACACGTTTCCACTCACTCTGACATCCAACGGTTACGAGGACGATGATATGTAAGTAATATAATTTCCCCAGACCATTCGATCCACATCTACGAGCGCGCCTCTTGCCAGTGACACACATGCCTTGCTGCGATACACAAATCTTGAGGATTCCCCGCAAAGTGCCTGGTTTGGCTGAGAGTTGATTATGGTTGGTGGTCAAGCGTTTCCCCGGTTGTATACCTGGTTTCGAGTCATCGAGGTAAATTTAGATGGTCGTCCATGCGAGTCTATGTGCAGGTGGGAAGGCAAGTGGGAGATTGCATCTGCCAATGATTGACCCTGAGTATTTCAGGAGCTATCCCAAAGTCCCACACCCGGCGCGATTCGACTTCCTGACCAACCTTCACCTCGACAGTACAAGATGCGGCTCTGCGACGATGCGGGGCCTTTCGATTTCATGGACCCATGCGTTCGAGCTTCCTGGAGCTCAATAGCCCCGGCTTCATTCGTCATCCTGCTCCTAGCTGCATCTCTACCAAAACCTCGACTGCTCCGGAAGGCCTTATCAGTCGTAGCCAGGCCATTCAAAACGTTCTTGACAGTGAACGAAGCCGAAGCGCTCATCGTTGAGAACGCGAACAACGCAAAAAGCTCGGATGAGGAACGGAATGAGGAAGGGGATAGCGGGAGCAATGTTCCGCTCTGGCGCACAGTCATTCTGGTGTTCATTGCGCTCTTGCAGGCGTTGTATTGGATTGGTCAAGGCTCGTATCGTCTTATCGATAACTGGCAACAACCATGGCACGGTGTGTCTGCTCTTCTGCTCGCGATATCATGGCTCTACGCGACCGTACGCCCGGTGTCCCACCCAACACCAACCGCTCCCATGGACCTCTTCGTCTTATATGTGATCCAATTTATGGGCGCGGTGCTCACTTGCGTGGGGGCCGTGTACGACCGACGAGTACTCGGAGAGCTTCCACTTCCGACATGGGTCTCCATTGCGATGGGCGCGAACTTAGCTTCGGTTACGTTGCTGCTCGTGCTGGTGTGTAGCATGCCTTTGGGGGTACCCAGCAAGCTTGTGAAGAAGGAGGATATCGGGGTCACAGTCAGCTATGAAGATTACTCGTCACTCTGGGGATGGATTTCGTTCTACTGGATATTTCCTCTGGTTCAGCGGGTGAGCATGCTTGATCCTGATCATGACTCCAACCATTGAACGATGACTAGGGCCGCTACGAAACGCTCAATGAGAACGATGTGTGGGACCTCAGCCCAACTTTGCGCTCGCGTCCTGTGTTCATCAAATTCAGTTCCACACGGTATGTCCCCCTTGTCCCCTTCTTCGTGATGAACCGACACTAAAACATTGATGTATAGCGGTTCGACCCTACTCCGAAAGCTATTCCACGCTAACTCACTAGACCTCATCACTGATTTCATGCTGACCATCGTCAGCGCAGTCCTCAATTATGCCGCTCCGTTTTTCATGAAGTCAGTACTAGTGTTTATGATGAGTCACTTCGATTACCTATTAATCATCGAACAGGCGCATCCTGGATATCATTGATAATGACAATCCTACCCCCGAGCTTCGCGCAAACGCGTACATCTACGCGTGTTTAGCTTTTTTCTGTTCGCTCATGAAGTCGCAAGTGGATTTGCAGCATCTATGGTTTGGACGTCGGGCTTGCACACGGATACGCTCCGAGTTGATGGCATCAATTTACGATAAGTCGCTCAAGAGGAAGGATTTTTCTGGTATCATCGACAAGGAGAAAGCCAAAGAGGCCGCTGACAAGAAGGCTGGCGTTGTACCTGGTATGCTGAACTCAGCTCAAATTCCAGACGTCATTAACGAGGCTTTAGACGCAAAGGCCAAAGCGAAGAGCGACGACCCCAAAGCTGGCGCCGACGTTGGAAAGATCGTCAACCTGATGGCTGGTGACGCGAACAGAGTGAGTTCATCCAATTGTTTTGGGGCCCAAAGTGGCTGACGCGGATATTCACAGGTGTCTATGACCGTGTCGGCAATGTACTTTGTATATGGAGGTACTTCGATTCACGTACGGGGAAGTTAAAAACATGAACTGACCACTCCATGCAGCGCCATTTGAAATTATCATCGGTTCAATCTTCCTTTATCAGTAGGAGCCTCATACCCTTTATCTGTATGAATTGTTTTCATCGTCGACTATCTAGACTCCTTGGCTGGTCTGCTTTTGCTGGCTTCATCGTGCTTCTTGCTGGTTGGCCATTGAACAGCTTCATCGCCAAACGTAGCATCCGTATACAGAAAGGTTTCCTCGCAGCGAAAGATAAGCGAATGGGTGTCGTCAATGAGCTCATAGGCGCAGTACGCAGTCCCCCTTGGGTTTTGGCACCTCTGGCTAATCATCTACTCGCTGCAGATCAAATTCATCAAGTTCTTTGCATGGGAAGATAGGTGGATTGGAAGAGCGTTAGAAGCTCGTGGCCAAGAAATAAAATGGTTGATCAAAGGTACTTTTTATCACCTCTCTTACTCGCATCCTCATCCCAATAACTGTTTCGTTGATAGCTCGCATCAATACTGTTTTCTTTTTCCTACTTTGGAATTGCTCCCCGATCTTGATCTCTATCATCTCATTCCTTGTCTATGTTGCTCAAGGCAAGGAGCTGACAATCAGTGTTGCCTTCACCGTGAGTCCCACAGCCCGTCCGTTTTCAATTTCAAACGCTGACTGTCGCTTCTAAGTCAATCGCTTTGTTCAACATGATCCGTCAACCTCTCAATGTCATTCCAACCTGGATCATCCAGATCTTACAAGTGCGCACCAAATCACTATCTCCCTTCGTTCGATGGCGTTGATCCTTTCTCCTTCGGTAGACAATGGTGGCTCTCCAACGCATTGCTACGTACCTCGATGAAGATGAAGTCACCGAGCAAGTCTCCTCCCTCAAGAAACCCCTCGTCAATGAAACGTACCTCCCAGGTGACGACGACGACGATGGGTTGGGACTCGATAACGCTACATTCAAATGGAATGAAGTTGAGGAGAAAGGGAAGGATACAGATACAAAGGATAAGGGTGTCGCTGCCAAAGATGATGGTACCCGTACCCCAAGTCCGGCTGAAGAGTCGGACACTGTCGTTGGCGATTCGGCTAGTGGAAGCGCCATTCCTGAAGGCGAGCCCCTAGACCACTACTTCCAATTGCGAGACGTCTCTGTCAAGTTCCCTGAAGGCCAACTTTCGGTTGTTACCGGTCCTACTGCTAGTGGCAAGACTGCGCTTTTGGTAAGTTTCATCATCAGCGAGATTACAATCCTTTTAATCTGACTTACCTGCCCTTTAGATGGCTCTTCTCGGGGAGATGACATTACTCAAAGGGAAAATCATCATGTCGAAGAATACAACCAAGGTTGATGAAAACGGCTTGATGCACGGAATATCGTATGCTGCTCAGATGCCATGGCTGCGACATCAGTCTATTCGGGATAACATCCTGTTCGGATATCCCTTCGAGGAAGATCGTTACAATGCCGTCATTGAATGTTGTGCTCTCAAGACCGATCTGGATGTTTTCGAGGACGGTGATGCTACTGAAATTGGTGCTCGGTGAGTTTGGATTCGTCAAGATCCTACCTGGGTCTTACTCGTCCTCAGTGGTGTAAGCTTGTCCGGTGGTCAGAAGGCTCGGTAAGTTCCACCTTCGTTATAACTTCGCTTCCCCCATAACTTCTTCAGAGTCGCGTTAGCTCGCGCTGTGTACGCCCGGACGAAGTACGTGCTCTTAGATGACCCCCTCTCCGCAGTGGCAAGTGCATATCAAGTTCTGACCTCGGCGCCTGCTAACTTCCTTGTAGGATAGTCACACAGCACGAGTGATCTTCGAAAAGCTTCTCCGCGGGCCGCTTTTGGCGAATCGCACTGTCGTAAGCATACATTGTCTATCTCAAGCGATCAACCCTTCATTCCTTTCTTAGGTTCTCGTCACCCACCATGTCGAACTCGTTTTGCCCGGAACACATTACCTCATCCGTATGCTTGATGGCCGTATTGACACGCAAGGAACGGTCAAGGAACTCAGAGAACAGGGCGTCCTCGACGACATTGCACACGATGCTTCCGTTGATGCCCATGAAGAGGAAGTCGCCGTCGCTAAAGAGACAGTTCACGGGCCTGAAGTTTCTGGTTCTTCCGCCGAAGCTGACTCTGGCAAACCAGCTGAGGACAAGAAACCTCGTAAGCTGGTTCAGGACGAACACAGAGAGACTGGTGGCGTTCGTTGGTCGGTTTATAACGGCTATCTTAAGGCTTCGTGAGTTCCCGTCCGTGCGTACTTTGTCTATAACCAGAGGCTTATACCTACCTTATCAGATCCTATTGGATTTGGGCTGTCCTGATAGGTTTACTCTTCGTGCACGAATTACTTGGTGTTTCAGAAAAGATCTGGATCAATGTGCGCTGCTTCTTGCTATTATTGATCCGCTGAGCTAATTATCAATAGATATGGGGGAAAGCGTACTCACATACTGGTTCAACCGCGTTCCTCTACCAATCGTTCTACAAACCCGAGCATGAGCTCGGAAAAGAGGGTCATGGTCCTTCACATATTCACTATATCTATCACACTGACTCCTCAAGTTGGGCATCCCCATACGCTCTTCCCAGTGCGAGTGAACATCCTATGTTCTACGTCGGCATATACGCTCTGCTTGGTTTAGTCAACGCCCTCGCGAGTGTTCTTTCTGTCATTGTCCAGTACACTGGGGCGCTTAGGGCTTCGAGGAAACTATTCAAGTCATTGTTGGAAACAGTTGTTCGCGCCAGCTTCCGTTTTCATGGTTTGTTGAAGTTGATCGATTGCTACCTGTACTTACACGCCTCTTTCAGATACTACTCCTCAAGGCCGAATGTTGAACCGCTTCGGCAAGGTAAGTTCGTTCGGTCGCTATTTCCTCTACCTGCTCAACGCGCGATAGGATATCGAAACCATCGACATGTCGTTGGCAAGCTCGCTCCAATCAGTCAACTCATCAATGGCCACCCTATTAGCGTCCATCCTTACTGTCGGGTATGATAACTCTTCCCCTCGTCTCATTCGCTTTGCTAATGACCTCATTCTAATGACCTCATCCAGCTTCATCTTCCCCCTTTTCTTGATCCCTGCTGTATTCATTGGCATCGCCTATTATCAACTTGCCCTTGGTTATCTTAACACTGGTCGCGACCTGAGGCGAATGGAATCTAATTCTAGATCGCCAATTTTCTCCGACTTTGGAGAGGTCTTGGAGGGTATCGTGACCGTTCGAGCATTTTCAGCAGAAAACAGGTTCTTAGATAACCTTCATCGCAAGATCGATTTGACCACGAAGGTACGCGCCACGTTCATCAAGTTCCCTCATACTTATAAGGATGTAGATGTGGTACTCATTCTGGATGACGAATCGGTGGTTGCTGCTGAACTTCGATGCACTCGGAAGCGCCATCGTATTGATAACGACGTTATTCTCACTCTCCATCGCAGACGCCGGTCTGGCTGGTCTGTGTATTACTTCTGCTATGACTTTCACCATGAGTGTGTACTGGGTATGCCGTATGTACACGGCCTTGGAGTTGGATCTCAAGTGCGGTTTCTTTCGTTCCAAGTTTCACTGTTGTCTGATCCCCAATTTAGCTCAGTAGAACGTGTCGTTGAATACTTAGAATTGCCCCAAGAGCCTCCCGCGATCATCGAGAGCCATCGCCCTCCAGCATATTGGCCATCGAGCACGACCAAGGATCCGCTCATACGCGTTCAGAACCTTGTAATCAAGTATGCACCGGAACTTCCCCCGGTACTCCATGATGTGTCTTTCAGTTTGCAATCCAAGGAACGGATCGGTCTGTTGGGACGTACAGGTATGTCTTCCCTTTCGTTATTAAGCACCATACCGAATGTTGAGTACATAGGCAGCGGAAAGTCTACCCTGGCCATGAGTTTACTTCGATTTGTGCGTACCTCACATGTTTTTAGGTTCGCTGTATTGACTCTGCTGTAGGTGGACCCGGCAAGCGGGCGTATTCTCATCGACGGTATCGATATCTCACAAATCGGTATCTATGACTTGCGCTCTCGCCTTGTAAGTGAATATAGTTCCTTGTCTTTGCCTGACCCTGACTCGCACGTCCCGCTTCAGACATTCATCCCTCAGGTATTCATCGGCCTCCCCTTCAACCTGTTTCCTTGATCTCACAAACACCTCTAGGATGCCACTCTCTTCTCAGGCACACTGCGCGAAAATCTCGATCCCTTCGGTAAGACGTCCAGGTCGTTTAACTATGTACTCCACCTCATGGTTTTTTTTGCTATCATTAGAGGAACATTCCGATAGTGAATGTATGGATGTGCTGTACAGAGTTCATCTCCTCAATCCAAGTAATCAAGCATCCCGCCGCACATCTCGAGAGGGCTCTCGTGCCGCCTCTATCCATGAAGGCGTCGAAGGAGAACCGGGGCAGCGCTCACCATCTATATCGACCACTGTGACGGACACAGACACGAAGACCACAATTTCCTTGGATACACAGGTCTCCGCTGGTGGGACGAATTTCTCGCAAGGTCAGCGTCAACTCATCGCCATGGCTCGCGCTCTTCTGCGCAGAAGTTCTGTCATCATCCTGGACGAAGCTACAAGTAGCATCGACTTCGCCACGGATGCAAAGATACAAACCACCATCAGAGAGGAATTCAATGATTCCCTCTTAGTGACCAGTAGGCGCCCTTTCTCTTCTCATATAAGCGCCTGAGCCCTGACCACCGCTTCTTCAGTTGCTCATCGTCTACGCACCGTCATTGACTACGACCGTCTAATTGTCCTCGACAAGGGCAAGGTAAGCGATCGCTCCCGGCTTGCATACAGTATACACTCACCTTTTCGCCAGATCGCCGAATTTGACACACCATACAACCTGATTCAAAAGGAGAGCGGTATCTTCCGTAGTATGTGCCTAAAAAGTGGCACATTCAGTGAGCTGGAGGCCGCTGCGAAGGCAAAAGCATTCGGAGATACCTCATAGGAAGGTGTAATGTCAATTTATATTAGTGTTCTCTTAGTACGGACTGCCTTCCACCAACTTCCCCTTGGACTTTGCCTGCTGTTTATGCTCTCTCGTCGTTCCCATTAGTGCTTTCGTATTTAGGCGTTCGTGTATTTGTCGATCTAACTAGCTGACTATGAAAATTTCGTCAACTATTGGGCGTGTTTTGTAAACGACAGTTTTTTTAAACAGTTACTACAAAGCGAGAAACAACTTCCAAAAAGAATAGAAGCAAAACGTCCAGGGAAACAAGATCTACGACAAGCAAGCAGGAGTGGGAGAAGGAGAAACGAGAAGATAGGAAGGCCGCTAAGTCAAACGCTGGGTAGAGTCGCTGTTCAACCGATTTTCCATCTTGTAGTCTTCTCGCTGTTCGCCGAATGGCTCTTCAGCCAAGAGGTATCCTGGGTGGGCGATGTTGAACGCAGCGAGAGCAAGGACAATCATGGCTCCGTCGAAAACATCTACAATTAGCGTCAATCAGTGACGAACCGAGGAAGGAGATCAAGCGCAGAAGGACGTACTGAAATACCACTCTGTGATCATGGTGTGACCTCCCCAGCCCTCAAGGAGCTCAATGGTACGGTAAACAGCTCTGAAAACCCGCGGATAAAAGGAGGCATATGAGTACACCATCGCACGTCTCAGGTTGGAATTTCTTTACTTACCTGATCACCAAGCACACTGTACTGAATATAAGAGCGCCTGTGAGGATTCGAAGCCGGCGGGTCAAGACACCTCGAGTCGATACCGTGCTTCCAGTCACTGGCTGAGGGTCAGAGCGACAAGGTTTCTTATAAAGGTAACGGAGATAAAATTCCCCTCCGCAGAGGATATAGAGGATGATTGCGCCTTTGGAGAACAGTCGATTCAGCAGGGAAAACGGGATGAACCCAGGAGGTAAGCGAACTTACAAAGCTGGAATACGATGCCGAGGATGATGATGTTAGATCCCTGGTATTCGAAGAGATTAATCAATATTTTCGATGGTATTGGAGGGAGGTACTCACGTTTGTGGGGTCCGAATTATTGTTCGTGGCGGCGAGGACAATAAGGCCACCGAGCATTTGGATCACGAATCCCAGTATATCCTAGAGGACGTTACGGTCAGTAGTAGGACACACATGAAATCTACTGAACAACGCACACATCCCAAGAAGGTCCAAGTATCTGTGGGCACCGATGAGTATGCTCCTCAGCGATATTTACGACAGGAAATAATTGACTTACACCACTTTGGCCTCAATCGGCTGTAAGATGGCCCAAGCCGAAGGATGATTCGACCCAGTATCATGAAGTTCGCAGCTACAAGAGGCGTTGGAGCGATGATCGTAGCCAATATCCTAGACAATCGGTGAACAATTGTAGCAACTTGTCGTCAGGGTATCAGTCCACTCACTGTATCTGGAATGGCGTCTTTTCGTAGACAGAATAGCTAGACCATAGTCGCCCTATCCAACCTAGAACTTCGATCGCGCCACCGAAGCAAGCGGTTGGAAAGAGCCACCAGGAACGAGTCATGACCGCTTGAACACTGTGAGAGACTGTCGATGGTTGAGATGGTTGTAAGAGAGACAGATAGAGCAAGGCCTACGAGTCGATAAAATAAAGAGTACCACGAAGATATAGGCCACATATTGCGTAGGTACATATCCATAGGGAGAGGGTCGTTGAGAAAGTCCGTCTGTAACTGAGTCCATGGTGAATCCAAGAAAGAAGCAAAGGAATGTTGTAGGACAGTAGACGATAGAAAGGGAGGGAACGAGACAAAGAAAGAGAAAAATCGTAGTTGGCAAGGTACTGGCATGATGAGGTATAAATGTCAATGATGCTGCTGCGGATAGACAGGGCCCTGAGAGTTGGAAAAAAATCTTGATCAACGTAGAGGTTCCAGATAAGTGGGCACGACGGAGTCCAAAGACGAGCCATTCCAGGATGAATCCTGGACACAATTGCATGTTTGTTTCTCTGAAACCTCGAGATTCATTCAGTGAGCCGTCTCTGTGTTGCCTAGCCCTTGGTTAACTTGCGCATCCACGGAAGTTTAAGGAGAATGAACTTTGATTCAACAGCTTCTTCTTTCCTCTTGGGCATCCAGAATCCAAGCAACCGTCCATTGTTTTTTCCGACGGCGTATCGATTGTTTCCTATCGTCCCGTCGGAGGCGACAACCGAGTTAAACGTGTACTTCGCGAGATACGTGCGCGGTCCAACCCCGTTCGTCGGACCTGAAAGTTCACATATCCATATACTGCGCACTCAGTCGATAGAAAGCTCCGTCGGTTTTGTTTGCATACCAATACTTACACACGACGGTATTGGAGTGTGGTCAAACAAGGGTTCAACGTCGTACAACTTTGTTCCCGGTTATGTAAATAAAATCTACTCCTGAGACGCTCAGGCGCCCCCCTTTCAGCACCCTTTACGATGCCACAAGCAGTGACTGGACTGCAGATGGTTAGACCTTCAACGCTTCAATTCCCGGCTTTTGGCACTAGTACTTGTGTCTCTGAGAAAAAACTTCTCAGCAATATTAATTATCCCATGGCCTCTCGTGCAGTTTCGTAGCGAAACAGTACTAAATCGACCCTGACGCGGACGAGCCTCACACAGCAAAACAACTCGGTTTCGGGTTGATGGAGGGCTCATCCGACTTCTGCATCGCAAGCTCAAGTCACTGCAACAATGGGCGCCGTCAAACCATTGCACCCCCCGCTGTCGCGCCTCAGAGGCACCGCCCGACACTCTGAGTAAAAGTTGACCAAGGATATATCCGATTCTGGCATTGTGATGAACGGTTGGTCGCGTATGGTCATACATCCTCTATCCTTCCGCCAGTCTTGCACTGCCTGCACTTCCTGCACTCACCATTTATCAAGCCCTCCAACAGCACTGCCCATTGGAAGCCCATGGACCACGACTATTTGAGCGGTCGATCGCCAAGCAGCCTTGGCATCAGAGCGCGCACACATACACATGCCAACGCGTGCTGGTGGGGCAACGGGACCGTTCGTGTTTCCATCCATAAAAACTTGACCAGAAATCGAGGATGGGAACAATCGAAGATATCTCTTGAGATGGAGAAGTTTGATTGTGCCTCTGTCGGTGCAGGTGAGCTTGACCAATTCCCCCATCTTGGCCACCGAACTCACACTGCTCACGGCTCCTGTCGACAGGCCCCTATGGTCTCGTTGCAGCGAAACAGTACCATGTCCTCAACCCGGACAAGACTCTGGCCATTTTCGAGGGCGAGTCGAGCATCGGCGGCACCTGGGCAGATCACCGAATCTACCCAGGCGTCAAGAGCAACAATCTCCTCGGCACCTACGAATTCCCAGAGTTCCCCATGACCACAGAGCGTTTCGGCGTCAACAAGGACGAGCACATACCCGGTAGCGTGCTCAACACCTACCTCAAGGCCTACGCTGCAGAATTTGGCATCGACAAGTTTATGCGATTCAATAGCAAGATCGTAGTGGCAGAGCACCAGGAAGAAGGCGGTTGGATTTTGACCGTCGCCGACTCCAAGGCCGGCAAAGAGTACCAGGTGTTTGCGCGCCGCTTGATCATGGCCACTGGCCTTACCTCAGAAGCTTTCCTCCCACACTTTGACGGCGAGGAGACGTTCGGGGGCAGAATCTTTCACGGGAAGGACTTCCAGAAGAACAAGGATACTATAGAGAAGGGCAAGACTGTAACGGTGTTTGGCGGAACGAAATTCGCCTTTGACGCCGTGTATGCCTATGCGAGCGCCGGAGTAAAGGTACACTGGGTGATCCGCTGTAAGTTCTATCTCTACTACTCTTTCAATTGATCCGTGATCGGTGCGCTGATCCGTCCATCAGCCTCTGGCCATGGACCGTGCTGGATGTCGCCTCCATACGTTACACCGTTCCATCAATGGATCGAAGCTCTTGCCCGTGAGTATCATTTACAGTTCAATCACAGTATCACTGACAATCGGCGTCCCTCCGCACGACAGACACTCGATTTCTCACTTGGTTCAGCCCTTCTATCTGGGGCAGCGCCGACGGCTACACAGGCATTCGCAATTTCCTCCACGGTACTGCTTTAGGCCGGGCAATCGTAAACGGTTTCTGGTCCGTCCTGGGCAACGACGTCCTGCGCCTGAACAAATATGATGACCACCCCGACACTGCCAAGCTCAAGCCCTGGACATCAGCCATGTTCACGGGCCCTAGTTTCAGTATTCTGAACTGGGAGACCAACTTCTGGGACCTCGTGAAAAGCGATCTGGTCAATGTTTATATCAGTGATATCGACCATCTCAGCCCCGGGAAGGTTCACCTTTCGGACGGCACCGAGCTCGAGTGTGACTCTATGCTTGCCCACACTGGTTGGAAGCATGTACCAGCCACCAAGTTCCTCCCCGAGGGCATCGAGAAGGAGATCGGCATCCCCCACACGCCCCCACACGACAAATCGGAAGAGGACCTCGCGAGCCAATCTGATCTGCTCAAGAAAGCCGATGCCGAAATTCTGGAGCGATTCCCTCGTCTCAAGGACCAGCCTATCTGGAACAAGAACTACATCCCCTTGACTGAGCAGAAGGGAGTGCACAGCAACGATGCAGTCACCCCTTGCAAGCCTCTCACACCTTACATGCTTTACCGTTTCATCGTTCCCCCATCCGAACGCTTTCTCAAGACAAGGGACCTTGCCTTCGCCGGCATGGTCTCCAACTTTGGGAATCCCATGTCAGCTCACTTCCAGGGGCTCTGGATCAGCGCGTACTTCAACGGCCAGCTTGACATCGACCCGGCCAAAGCAGTCGGTGACGAAAAGTTCATGAGTGAGCTCAAGTACCAGACCATCTTGCACAACCGCTTTGGCAAGTGGCGCTACCCTACCGACTGGGGTAGTAACAAGGCTCCCGGGTTTATCTTCGACGCGATTCCGTATCTTGACCTTCTGCAAGGTGATCTTGGCCTGAACAGGTGGCGGAAGGGAGGCTTGTCGGAGATCTTCCAGGCCTATGACCCCAGAGATTATGCTGACGCCAATGACGAATGGAAGAGGAAACATCCTCGGAAAGAAGATGGGCCATCAACGTTCCACAGCTAACCTACTTCAACTAATCTGTATTCAGTTTCTAACATATGTTTGCGCCGCAATGTAAGTTTCAGTCATGCCCCCATGTTTCATAGTGACTTCACGCTTTTTTCAAGCTGGTGAGATTCTCAGTGCCTATTCTCGAATTTTCATCTGTCTTCTGCAACATAACTCGAACGCGTTTCGTTCTCCATGCTTCTCAATGAGTAGAATTGTGTATTTTAAATAACCATTTTGTTGCCATTTTGTGAACAAGCGCTTAGTGGGTAGGTGCGAGAAGCGGATCAAGATTCGATGATTCATCCAGTCAGCGCGGCTCCGCAGCAGCCTGGTAACAAAAGTTTCTCTATTCCCGCCACGAAAATTGTATCTCTTCGCCACCATGACCGTCTCTACGTTATTTTTCTCCAGCCTTTTATTATTTCCTACGACATCCTTTGCGGCGTACTCGCCAACCCGAGACTACAATGGCGCATCCTTCTTTAGTCACTGGTCCTTTTTTGACAAGACTGACGCCGGAGTCACGAACGGTACGCCTCATGCCCTCCGTTGACCATCCAGGAAGTAGGGTGATTTACTTGGAACTACTGCTAAGGGGACGTACAATTTCTTGGCCAGTCGGACGCCACATCACAACGCCTAGCCTTTACTAATGGCGCAGGTAACGCCATTATCAAGGTCGACAACTCATCCACCATTGTTTGGGATAACAAAAGGAACTCGGTGTGCTGAGATCGCTGTTGTTCCTTCAATGTTTGCTGAAATTTCTTGGGGGGTTAGGTCCGATTGGAGAGTTTGGAAGCCTATGACATTGGTAGTCTCATCGTCATTGATGTCGCCCACATGCCTTTTGGATGTTCTGTGTGTCCCCTCCTTCTTATTTGTCGATGTGCTCCTGAACAGACTCGCCGTAGGTCTGGCCTGCCTTTTGGACCCGTGGAGTTGGCGGTGAATGGCCTGGTGTTGGGGAGATCGACATCATTGAAGGCGTGAACCGTCGTACATTCAACCAGATGGCTTTGCACACATCTCCCGGCTGCACTCAAGCCAGCGGGGCTTCTCAATCCGGGACCACGCTGCTCACAGACTGTGGTGCTGATGGAGGACGGCCTGGTTGCACCGTTCGAGAGAATAAACCCGCCAATTACGGTCCGGACTTTAATGCTGCCGGTGGTGGTATTTTTGCTACCCAGTTCGACGTTTCGGGTGTCTTCATCTGGTTCTTCAGCGTGAGTGGTCTTCTTTTCGTTATGAGAAAACATTCTTAAATTTATTTCGGAATTAGCGACCTGACATTCCAGAGGCTATCCGGACGAATGCATCCTCCATAGACACTTCGACATGGGGAACGCCATCTGCTTCATGGCCCTCTTCGTCCTGCGCCGTCTCGAACTTCTTTGCTCCGCAGCAGCTCATTCTTGACATCACACTCTGCGGAGACTTGTAAGCCCAATCACCTCGTGTTTTACTCATCATTAACTTGAGAATGCAGCGCGACTCCAACTTACAACGCAACATGCGGTGCTCCTAAGAAAAACTGCGTGCGTACCCGTCGTTTCCATGCCAAATATATAAATATCCTCAAACTTCTTCCATAGTATGAAGACAATGTCCTAGGCAACGGCACCAACTACGATGACGCCTACTTTGAGATCCCCTTCATCAGAGTTTACAGCGCCAACCCGTCTGCTTCCCCCTCATCGCTCTCCGCTGGCTCAGTCCCTACGTTCACATCGAGCGCACCGGGATCATCGGGCACCAACTCCCCCGCTTCGGGTGGGAACTCATCAGATACGTCTAACAATAAAGCCACTGCTGACGTTTCGACCGAGTATGCAACACTCACGCTTGGCCTCCTCGTTTCCGCTGGTTTCTTGTTCTTCGGTCTTCTTTAAAAATTTCCTGGATATTTATACCCCACCATAGAACTTTTTGTTATAGCCTGTAGCCCGTGGACATTGTTACGGATCCGACGACCGTTCGTTATCAGGACAATTGTTACCCCCCTTGAAATATATATGGTTCATGAACATTTGCCATCAATTTCGGGACGCACGGTGCAGCTTACCTTACTTGACCAATGACATTAGGTTTGGCGCCTGCTCGCCGCCTGGTCCAAGTGATCTTCTAAGCTTTGGCTCGAGTCATTCCAGGCTTTCAGCTTTCTTTCGCGCCAAGTTCTCTGACAAGTTCTCCTCTATCATTGTCCTCAATGCCTCACTGTTGAACGTTGAGGGCACTCAGTATACTCCCCGTACCCGTCGCCTTTACAGATGCTCTCTCATGCGTATCGGCCATGAAGGACACGTTGTATGTAGACTTTCGACGTCAACTTTGACCAAACTTTGACTCCCGTATATCAAGCGTACATATACCATAATGGACACTCATGCAAGTGAGTCATCGTATAAGAGCCTTTGCAGCCCCGAACAGCCATGTATATATCCTACCGTGCTCCTACCTCGGCGTGGCTAGTCCCTTCGTTTCTCCGCCGACTTTCAGCACTTTCTTCTAATCCTTCACTGCATGGCTTCGAAGGCGCTGAGGACGTGGCTTTCTTGGCGTTGTCTCGCACCTTCAAACCAACAACGATTCTACCAGTCGTCCACCTCGAATGCAAGGGCCCCAGAACGCCCGCCTTTTCCATGTCTTGATGCCCACGCTAAACATGAATCATTGTTGGAATCACGCTCTAACCATACCACCGTCGGCGTGAATAATGTCCCAGAGCGGCTTGAGGCACGAACGTCGCGAAAGTCTTACCTCAACTTTCATTCTCCTGAACCACTTCAGCTTACCTATGGCTCGACTCTGCCTTCCTTCGACATCGCATACGAAACTTGGGGGACGTTATCTGAGAAGCGGGATAACGTCATCCTGCTTCATACCGGATTTTCTGCATCGTCACATGCGGCCTCCACACCACTCGACTCATCTGAGGGCTGGTGGGAGAAGTTCATTGGACCTGGGAAGGCATTGGATACCAACCGATTCTTCGTCATCTGCAGCAATGTTCTTGGTGGATGCTTTGGCACCACTGGTCCTTCGTCGATTGACCCGTCGACGGGTTCACCTTATGCAACCCACTTCCCAAGGATCTCTATATTCGATATGGTTCTGGCCCAGTTTCGATTGCTCGACCATCTGGGCGTAGATAAACTCTATGCCAGTGTTGGGTCGTCTATGGGTGGGATGCAAAGTCTCGCTGCGGGGTGCCTCTTCCCTGCAAGAGTTGGAAAGATAGTGAGTATCAGCGGAACGGCGAGAAGTACGCCTGCTAGTATCGGCATGCGATTCGCCCTGCGCAGTGGTGAGGAATTTACAATCCATCTTCGAAAGGTCTCTGAATCTAGAACACTCACAGTCATCATGGCGGACCCGCATTGGAACAACGGCTTCTACTACGACCATCTGCCACCCCGTACTGGAATGAAACTGGCTCGGCGTAAGTCGATCTCATCTATAATGCAAACCCTCAGAGTATATTCATGGAGGTTTTGTGGATGGCTCAGAATTTGCTGCCATCACCCATCGGTCTAGTCCATTTTGGGACCTCCGCTTCGGACGCGAGCTCAAGTCGTTACGCGCATCCGAACTTAGACTATCCTCCGACCGTATTCAGGAACAGCTTCGAATGCAGGACTTCGGTCCTGACTTTCTCGTCGAGACTTACCTTGATTATCTGGTCAGTGCAAAGACAATCGTTTTGCATCGCCCATTGAGGGTCTCCTCCACTTCGAGTGTCTGACGCTCTGTGATCTCCAGGGCGAACAGTTTTGCTTCACGTATGACGCAAACTCTTTCATTTACCTATCAAAAGCGGTGGACTTATTTGACTTGACGCTACCTGCCCTACAATCTCTTCGCTCAAGCCCCATACACTCATCGAACATTGAGCATCCTCTCCACCGTTCTCACTCTAATTTACATCCTCCACCACGGGATCCGCCATCGCATCTACCCGAACTAGCTGCAGGCCTACAAGCACTTGCACACATCCCAACCCTTATCTTCGGCGTCCAGAGTGATATCCTCTTACCTGTCGAGCAACAGAGGGAAGTTGCGGATGCACTGCGGATGGCAGGCAACCGGGCCGTCAGTTACTGTGAACTTGGAGGCGTGTGGGGTCATCGAACTTTCTTGTAAGACAGTGACTTCAACATGGTCAGCATTGGCTAACGTCATTATCTAGGCTTGATATCCCCAACATTGGGGCTGCCATACGGGATTTCTTCGCTTGATCAAGTACAAGGTATACGTATTCGTAGGATCATCACGCATACTTACCCGAGGTCGCCTCGAATAATCCATGACAATTGTTACCTCTTCTCTGAATCCCTGTCGCGACGCCCTGATCCGGCACCATGGATAATAACGTTGCTATAAGATAAGAAATACATTGAATCTATCTACTACAAAGGCTCGGTGTTCTCCGCAAGTTCTCGAAAGACTTGCGGAGGATTGCAAGACCCCTTGAGGGTCATCTCAAACAGTGGTGCTACGGCGAAATGCAACGGTAGGTGTGTGTGTACGTACGTAGTATGAAGTGCGAGGAACCGATGATAAAAGGAATGTTCATGAAAGGGCCGTGAGGGGATGCTACTTAATGATAAAATGATACTACCTACTAACCTACTACAACTACGAGATGAATTGGGAACGGGAACGGGAAGAAAAGGAGAGAAAAATGACGTCGTGGTGAATAGATCGAGGGAAGCCCAAAGTTGAAGGGAATGTCATGCGTGTACGTGAATGCATCATCAGCGTCGAGCGACTCGCTTCCTGTCCCGTCCCTCTTCTTCAACATCCATAGCTTCAGGAGGGGGCACAACATTGTGATGCTGGTGCAACGTAGCTAAACTTCGAGAACTCCGCGTTCGCCGCCGTGTGTTGAGGCTAACGCTCGCTGAATGGACTGGTGGCGACATGGTACTGGACGCAGGAGACGATGTTATCGGTGACGGTGCAGAGTCCAGCATCACCATCATATGGTGCCGTCGCTTTGAACCAACGAGTGGTATCGGTTCTATGGCAGCAGGCGGGGGAAAGGGCAGTCGTTCGCCTTGGAAAGATACTTCGGAAACGTCCCTACCGCGGTGCTTGGACGTCTTGAGCGGTGTTTGAGGAGGGTGCATTGATCGGGCGGTGCTCGGAGGCGGAGGCGAAGGTGAAGCCGGGGCCGATGAATTGGGTGCTGTAGGCTCGGTGAACGGCTACAAAATGCCACGATAAGAAACCACGACACCAGACTGCAAGGATATGAGGACAGCGTACCTGTGTTATTATGGTAGATTTCGGCGCTGTTGGTACTGTCGCGGTCGTGGGTGGAGATGACCTAGCCGCCCTATCCCGCTCCTTCTCCTTCTCCTCATCCTCAGCTTCTTCTTCCTCCCTCGACTTGATTGCCTCCAACCTGGCTTCAATCCAATCCATAACTTTCCCGATCGACATGGCATCGTCGGTGTCAACACTGCCTGATGTATTGATGCCACCGACTGAGACTCCTTGTTGAATCATCGTCAGAAGGTCCTGGCAAGCTGCAGCATAGCCCGCATTGTAGGCTCGCTTGGAAGCATTCCGAGAGGATCTGTAAAATGTGGTGATGCTTAAAGCAGCGGCTGTAATGCGCAATGTCAGCACGATTTCAGAAAGCCCTGACGATGTAACTGACCCTTGAAGTCGCTCATGAGCTCCTTCTCCGCATTCTGATACGCTGTCGGTAGCGAGCTGGCGAGCGTGTTCAAGTTCAAAGTGGACTCCATCGCCGTCAAGAAGAAAGAGGTGTCGCACCAGGACCACTGTGACCAAACTGTGACGGAGTCAAAAATAGGCTGTTATGTAACCCATGTCTCGTGACTCGACTCAAGCTAGGGGAGACCCCTTAGTAGTTGATGTTGATTCAAAAAATGTCAATTCACGGAGAAATCTGTCTACTTCGTAGAATCAACTATAATAGAACCCCTCGGTGCAGCACAGAAAGGATCAGCTATGCTGCTATCCGCCGGAGAAAGATATATGTCGTCCATATGCGGTCTAAGTAGGCTCGGCTGGGAAGGAGATTTGTAGGTTGATAGAGGCGGACCAGTAGCCACGGCGAATTCAAGCTTCGAAGTACCATGATCCTTATCACCACGGATAGTACCACTTCCGTTTACACGGCTTGCGAAAGCCATACGAGTTTCGCCACTAGGGGTGGTGATTCCCAGACCAATGCGAATGATGATCATGGAGAATACGAGGCCCTATGTAGCCTTTCGTTAATGCCCAATGACGCACAGAAGCAAATCATACTCACAACGATGGGGGAAACCTAATTTGGAAGAGCTAATCAGCTGTTGAATGTAACAGAGGATTGATCATCATACCGCGTCCAGCAACACATACTGGAACCATGATTCAGCTTTGTACAGAATTAGAAGGGCCAAGAGGGTAGCTGAGTAAACAGCGCCAGATTCCACGACAAGGAGCATCACTGGTCGGAGACTGCCACCCTGGAAGAATTCGTTCTGACGGTTGATGTACCAGATGCGGAAGGCGACCATTGCTGTGTATAGAGAACTTGCTTCAGAGCAGCGTCCCTAGATGATAAGCGGTCTGGGACTTACAAGTGCAGATGATGTTGGTCGCGAGGGTCATTGAGAAAAAAGTGAGAATCCACCGCTGCAATTGGTCCGCGAATATTACTGCATGTGGCACGACATGGGCCATGGAATACAGAATTCCGATGCCTGATGCTGCGAGCAGAAAGGATGTCAGGGATGCTAGCATGAGTGACAAGCGACAGAAGGAGATAGAAAAACTCACCTGTACTGCCGAGAAGGAGGAGGGCTGGAAAAGCAATCGCAGAAAAACGGCGACCCCACACAAGGTAACATCGGAGTAACTTGACCGTGGAAGCTTCAGGTGTAATGATACCGGACTCGGAGTGGAAAAACTCACCACTACACCGTCACCGATGAGCGTTTGGACGATGTATATTGAGCTCCCGAAGAGCTGCGTGAACTCTGCCAGTTCATCGAAGAAGGCAGCTGGTCCTCCTGGTTCGTCCTTCAAATCGACGAAGGCTCTGATCATTCGTGTGAAGTTGATGGCGACGTGCTAGGCCCACGGTAGGAAAAAGGGTGAGCATCGTTTCTATTGGGTATCGGCTCGGCTCTCTCACCATCGTCGCCAGTGTAAACATGGTCATCGAGATCACCGTCATCGTCCAGTTCACCGGCTGTCCATTCGGACGCTGGTAGACCAGAACCCAGTGCGTGACGATGAATAGGACTACATATGCCCCTGGTTATTGGTCCATCCCATCCGTTTGAGCTCGGAGGTGCAGATGAACAGAACACGGGAGCGCACCATACAAAAGTGTTTGACAGAATATCGCCACAAACTTGCTCTAGCCGTGTCCGTGAGATCGAAGCAATCGTCGAGGAGCGAGAGGCACATAAACACACCTCTTCTTTGGTAAACATAGCTGGGGATCAGCAGCGGGGTACTTTTCCTGTGGTTATAAACCTCATGGAGAGCCATCGGGGGCAAACACTGATCTCATGTATTTTTATATGAGCGTGTTCGGAGAACTTGAATCTATCGATGGGAAAAGCAGCCCACGGCAGGGAAAGGCATGTCGTACACAAAACAGCTTTCCGAAGCAGGGATTAGTGCACTAGAAGCAAGGAGCCTGACTACTGTGGCCAAGTGAGGGTCCAGGGTGGGCGTCCCGTCCCCAGCGGCACACGACATTTAAGCCCCTATGCCTCCCTAGATAACAGGGGCTGACGCGACCCGCCCTGCCCTAACCTTCGCGGGCGGCCCGTCGAACTTACATAACTTTGTCTTCAAGTGACTCTTTTACGAACTTCGACCATGGCTGCTATTATTGACGTCGATGCGCTCGACTTGGATGGACTAGACTGTCTCACTGCACCCCTCTCTTCACGCGCCTTCTATGTGCCCTCGTCGGACCCACTCAAAAATGACGAGAATGCACCTCGAAAGTCGTCGCGCCGCCGTATCGTTAGCTACCAGACACAAGAAGCGGAGAGTCGAGCAGTCGAGCGACGGAAACGTACTTTGTCGGTTTCAAACGCGCAAAACAAGTCCACCAACCACAGCGCGTCGAAAAAAGTCAAGCTTGAGGACCAAATGGCTGTATGACTTCTTTTCATGTTTCGGACGCGCTTTGTCGCTCATTTTACGCGTCAGAACACCGCAGCTTCTCGTTCTCGGCGCGACGCTTGTGAAGCGGCGCGTA
This sequence comes from Pleurotus salmoneostramineus, assembly GCA_002583695.1. Lineage (NCBI taxonomy): Eukaryota > Fungi > Basidiomycota > Agaricomycetes > Agaricales > Pleurotaceae > Pleurotus > Pleurotus salmoneostramineus. Next base: position 149,362 of record BEWF01000178.1, read on the forward strand.
AAGTGTGGCTACACCATAACAAGCACTTGTTCGAACCTCTTTTACCGCCTTCTTCGAACTTTTTCGCCAATCTAGCGAACGAAGTTGATAGACATGCGTCATTCACCCCCTTGCGAGAACTCGACGAACAGCCTTCGCTAATCCAGGGTGGTACTATGAAAGACTATCAGGTAAGCCTACGCGGGATTCAGTGTGAACGCTGTCTCAGCTCGTTCCCAGCTTCTTGGACTGTCATTTCTCGTGTATATGCAAACTAATGGTGAGTTCTTCGAGTTCTGTAAGAGGTTCAGCTTTGTCTCATGTCGGCCATAGGGATGAATTGTATTCTTGGTGACGAGTCAGTCGTGTCTCACTTACACGACCTTCTAACTCACATCTTATCCCAGAATGGGTCTTGGCAAAACACTCCAAACACTGTCTCTTTTTGCATACACGCGCGAACATTCACCTGGCTCACAAGATCCACACCTTGTGATCTGCCCCCTCTCTGTTCTGTCTTCCTGGGAAGCGGAGGCGGCACGTTGGTTGCCCTCGTTTCGCACTGTGCGCTTTCATGGTGCCGTTTCTGAACGTGCCAGGATCAAAGAAAACCTCAAGGGGAAAGAATCTTACGATGTTGTCTTCACCACATACGAAGCATATGTCGCTGAAGATAGTTGGTTCAAGAGCCGAAGATGGACTTACTGCGTGTTAGATGAAGGCCATAAAATTAAGAATTCAGAAACCAACGTTTCCCATAAACTACAAGGCCTTGGATCAATGTATCGGCTGTGTACGTTGACCTTCTGATCATAGCACGTCTCTCGAGCTAACTCCTGCGTAGTGTTGACTGGTACTCCTCTGCAGAACAACATGGTCGAGCTCTGGGCTCTCTTGCACTGGCTCTATCCAAATGTGTTCACACGAGCTTCTGAACGCATATTTAGCGAGGCGTTTGATCTTACGAAAGGCTCTTACTCACTTACTTTCCTCACCGCCGCCAAGAAGCTCCTCTCTGTTATCATGCTGCGTCGCACGAAAGCAACTGTCGAGCTCAGCGTCCCGCCAAGAGAGGAACTCACCGTCTTTATCCCAATGTCAGAGGCACAGCGATTTTGGACCTACCGACTGCTTACACGGATGGCAGCACCGGACTTGCGCGAGGTATTTGGCAGTTCGATTTCCGAAGGGACCAAAGTAGAGAAGGTGGAAAGCGAGGCCATCAGCATCAGTGGTGCTGGACGTCAAGAGGTCATCCAGCAATTGCTTACCCAGAGCGCGTCCTCCGCTGAAATTAGCGGTAACAACCGTAAGAGTCAACCATTTCTGCTTCCCTTGATCGTCGGTTGATGGTCTTATCTATAGGATGGATGAAGTTGATGAACCTTCTCCTGCAGTTGAGGAAGGTTTGCGATCAGTGAGGACTACTAGCTTCACCTCTAGATTACTCTTTCATCAATTGGCTCCTTAGTCCTTATTTGCTTCCGGACGCAGAGCCCGAACCGTATTATATTGGTGAACATGTTGTCGCAGCGTCATCCAAAATAACGGTCATCGACAAGCTTCTGGGCGATATACTCCCTCGGGGCGAGAGGGTATTAATTTTCTCAGTATGTGGTCGTTTCGCTTCTTGCTATGTTCCAACGAGTGACTCTCTCTCACTTTTAGCAATGGACCGGGTAAGACTATCTCTACACTGTAAATATCTATCTAATCCGGATTGCTATCGTAGAATGCTTGATCTGCTAGAAGATTTCATGGCTCTACGGTCAATTAAATATGCACGTTTGGATGGGTCAACCCTCCGAGCCCGGCGTGCCCTGGATATCAAATTGGTTGGTTACTCACAGGTCTCTATCTCCACATCTCGATGCTCATCCAGCATGCTTAGTTCCAGCAGGATGTTTCACGTATGCGCAGCCTCTTCATATCATTATCAATGGTCTAACTTTGCGAAGCCCACCAGGTGTATTTGATTTCAACGAAAGCTGGTGGACTAGGTATCAACCTAACCAAGGCAACGCATGTGATTATGTGCGATAGCGATTGGAACCCCCAGGTAGGTAGCTTGCCTCTAGCCTCTCACTTCCCGAAAGTCCTAACAGGGGAAATCTTCGTAGAATGACCTGCAAGCTATCGCTCGCGCTCACAGGATCGGGCAGACCAAGACAGTGAAGGTGTATCGTCTGATATGCCAAGGTAGTGTTGAAGACCAAATGCTCGATCGTCTTCGTCGGAAGCTTTTCCTTTCACTCAAAGTTATGGGTTCCGATAGTTCCTCCTCGTCTTCTGGTCCCAACCTGGGCTCCTCCGAGCTCCTTGATATCCTTCGTAAAGGGTCTAGCGTCCTGGCGTCGGGAGGCAGTGGAATGTCCCTCTCCGACTTTGTCGCCGCCGACATCACTACAATATTGGCATCTTCAAGGTCATCTGAGCGGACGAGAGATGCGAAGATGAAGAATGACCTCGTCAAAGAGGAATCCAAGGAGAATGAGGTGAAGGAGGTTGATGAAGCTAAGCTCCTTGAGGACGCTGAAGAAGAGGAAAGAAGGCTACTCAGTGGCGTCGCGCAAGTGTCGTCTCGTTTGTTTGATGGGCAAGTCGTTCATCGGATGGACAACAAAGGCATCGCGAAAGAGTGGCAGTCTTTGCAGAGCCGTGGCCGAACTAATCGCATTGTTTGGGTAAACGGCATGCCTTTTACCGTAGAACCTGAGAGTCACGTATGTCGAGCTTGCCTCACACCCCCCTTGGACATCTCCGACTTACTATTTGCTTGTGCATAGACGGCTGCCCCGCCGCCGCCCAAGAAGCGAAAGAAGGAGCCTTTCGAATCCGAAGACAATTGTATTCATTGTCATGATGGTGGAGAGGTGGTCCTATGTGCACGTTGTCCGCGAGGTTTGTCTTCGCACACTACGAGCCTGCTATCAGTCTTATCTTTGTTCTGGCTAGTTTTTCACGCTGAATGTGCTGGCCTCCGGAAGAATCAGCTCAAGGGACAGGTTAGCTGCGCTCAGCATGAGTGCACAACCTGTCGTCGGAAGACCCACCAAGCAGGTGGCGTGTTGTTTCGGTTTGCAGCTTCCTTACCAACCTATCAACCTCGCATTAACGCGGCTCCCAGATGCCGTACTTGCCCTTCCGCCTTCTGTGAAGATTGTCTACCGAAAGATGATATTGAAGCCATTGGTGAGACCCTCCCAGAGTTGTGAGTAACGCCCTTGTCCTGCATGTCCTCTCATAGCTGATTCATTTCAGCGAGGTCCTCAATTATGGAATCATGTCATCTGCATACTTTATCCGATGTAAGGACTGTCAAGTTTTCTTCAAGGATAACCCCCAGGAATGGGTGTGGTGGAGTGAGCATTTTGCTGAAGCCGAGCGCGTGCTGGCGCAGTGACGGTGTTCAAGTACTTAGGTTGTGTTGCATCCAAACTGGATTTCTTGCTATCGTTTTGTCGCACATATAGTTATCGCTTAGTTATCTTATACCCAACATCAGTGTATATTACTTACATTTGTACATGCAATCTTTGATCTGCTGGTCGCGTTCCTCTCATCGACCGCCACTAGTACTTACTGTCAGTGTCCACAGCCAAGGTAGAGCGCTTATGTGAATTTTCCTCTCAGCTTTTTCTGTCTTTCTCTTCCTTACCATCATGTCGCACGCAGATATTGATAAATGGATAGAACAACTCATGAACTGCCAACATCTCTCGGAAATGGATATGAAAACCCTTTGTGAGATCGTGCGCACGGCCCTCATGGAAGAGTCGAACATCCAACCCGTTTCGAGTCCAGTGACGATATGTGGCGACATCCACGGCCAATTTTGGGACCTTCTAGAGCTGCTGAGGAAAGGTGGAATGCCTCCAGAGACGAGCTATATATTTATGGCACGTATGTGCTGCGTATTCCTCAACTTGGATTTGCTCAGTTCTCATTAGGGCGATTTCGTTGACCGGGGTCATTATAGTCTCGAAACGCTGTCGCTTTTGTTCGCATTGAAGGCTAGGTATGCCGGGCCAATCTTCTTCGTCAAAGCATAGTACCAACCAAGGCTTGCCAGATATCCAGATCGAGTGACTTTGCTACGAGGGAATCATGAGAGTCGGCAGATAACACAGGTCTACGGGTTTTATGGTGAGGACAGTGTATTCTTTGTCACATCTTGTCCGATTATAATGCTTCGCCAAGATGAATGCCAACAGAAGTACGGAACGGCGATGGTTTGGAAGGCTTGCTGTAATGTCTTCGACTTTCTGAACATCGCTGCTGTGAGCCTCGTCGATAAGCCTCGTCCGTTCATGGACTCATCCACCACGCGCAGACAATCGATGGAGAGGCTTTATGCGTGCACGGAGGGTTGTCCCCCGAAATACGGACATTGGATCAAATACGGGTTCTATCGCGGGCTCAAGAAATCCCACACGAAGGAGCTTTCTGCGGTAAGCTTCCTTTCCAGTCGGATGTACCACCTTCTGAAGCCCGTTCCTTCCAGATCTTATGTGGTCAGATCCTGATGATATTGATAATTGGGCGGTTAGCCCACGCGGCGCAGGTTGGTTGTTTGGGGGCAATGTAACTCTCGAGGTTCGCAAACCCTGGCATTGATGTGTGACTCTTGCTAACCGTTGTTCTAGTTCAACCACGTCAATTCGTTACGTTTAATCGCGAGGGCACATCAGCTCGTTCAAGAAGGTTACAAGTATATGTTCGACGAGCAGCTTGTGACTGTGTGGTCAGCTCCAAACTACTGCTATCGTTGCGGTAACATGGCATCGATATTGACGATTCATGAAAATGGGGAGAAGTCATTCAAGGTCTATGGTGCTGCAGAAGAGAACGAGAGAGACAAAGGCACGCGTAAAATGGCAAGTACATCAACCTTTCCCAAATCATTCCCACTGAATCCCCGATTAGAATACAATGCCATACTTTGTTTAACTTTTTCCTGCGTCGATGTACTGCTTTCGGCGGCGTTTCTCGTTGATAGAGGGCTGAGTAATATCCCGGCCATCTTTTTAGAGGCTCGAAGCATACCCATGCTACCCTTCTTGTGAGTTCGTCGCCATCATGGCGCAGATATGGTTGGAGCACTGCCTTGACCACGCTCGCACGATCTCTATTTTTATCACAATCAATCAGCATAAGTATAAGTTGAGGGTGCGTGTGCAGTTAGTCATTCAACCCATACCGCAATATTGGGAATGCGACCTTGCGACAACGACGCGGTCCTGGATCTCACCAGCAGCTGCGTTCGCAACCTGTGGGGTACCATCGTTCCAGCAAGTTTTGTTTTGGGTTTTTGCCTCGCTTCCGCGCCAAAACCTGGATCGCTTCAGAAAGCATCCGACAAATTAGCATCCATCTTTGATACGTTCCTTACTCTCGAGGAGGCTCAGGCACTATCACAAGAGCAACCTCGGTCAAAGCAAGTGACCAATCTGAAGTCCACTCAAGATCGCACCAGCTTGGTTTTAGTCGGTGTCGCGCAAAGTTGCTTCTGGCTGGGCTCGACTTTCTTCCACCTAGGTCTCGCTGCAGAAATTCCGGATACAGGGGAACTCATACCGACCCTTCTCCTGGCCGCCTCATGGTTTTACACTTCCATCCGCCTGATATCCTCGCCAATTGTCAGCGCTCCTCTGGACTTGTTCACTCTGTATTTCGTCTTCTTTCTCGGTGCCCTTGTGGACCTTTCTGGCCTCATTTACGAGAATTATGTATATGATTCCGCCTTGCCAACCGTAATACCCGCCACTGGCCTCGTTGTCAATCTCAGCGTGATCGTATGGTTACTCGTCACTGTTCTCCGGATGCCGTTCAATCAACCTGTCAATGGAGGAGGGGATCGTGTCGGGACCCCAGAAGACTCTGCTACTTTGTGGGGATGGATATCTTTTTATTGGATTTATCCTCTCATACAACTCGTAAGCTTGACTGAACCATGGCATTCCCTCACGCATCTCTCATACACCTCCAGGGTCGTCGCCAAACATTAAATGAAGATGATATATGGGACCTCAGTCCGACCCTCCAATCTCGTCCCCTGCTCGCAAAATTCAAGTTGACACGGTTTGTTCTATCCCTCCATGTTATCAGACCTACAACTGAAACCGACGTGTTTCCAGTGGCTCTACGTTGTTACGTCAACTCTTTTTTGCGAACTCTCTTGATCTTTTACTGGACTTCGGCCTGACATTAATCAGTGCTGTCCTCACATATGCACCTCCATTTTTTCTGAAGTACGGATTTATTCATGCCTTCCGCTCTCGTTTCACACTCTTTTTACATCCTCTTCTTAGACGTATCCTTGATGTCATCGACTCGAAAGATATCACCCCAGAGCAGCGCGCGAAGGCTTATATCTACGCGATTCTAACCTTCTTATGTGGTCTGTTGAAGTCTCAGGTCAACTTGCATCACCTCTGGTTTGGTCGTCGTGCGGCTACTCGTATGCGATCTGAACTCATGGCCTGTGTCTACGAAAAAGCATTGAAGCGAAAGGATTTCTCTGGCCTGACCAATCAAACGAAGAACAGTAAATCAGATGGTGTCAATGGTGATAGTCTTTAGTCGCTGCCTTCATTGGCGTCTGCTAACACGGTCTATATGTAGGTGAGGAATCCAACGAAAATCCCGCCAGCGCTGACGTCGGTAAAATCGTCAACCTCATGGCGGGTGATGCAGCATCAGTGGCCATCACCGCATCGTTCGTCTATAGCTTCTATTCGGGTAAGTGTAATTTACCGTGGCCTCAAGTGAGTATCATCAAATTTAACGGCTCTAGCTCCCATCGAGCTGGTCATTGGTTGTCTGCTACTGTACCAGTTTGTCCAATCACTTCTCATTCTGTTCGAATGCTTGAGAATTTCATAACAGACTCCTCGGCTGGTCTGCTTGTGCGGGCTTCATCGTCATTGGCCTGAGCATACCCGTCGCAAAGTATGCGTCCGGTCTTGGAGTTCATGCTCGTCGAGGCCTTCTTTCTGCAAGAGACACTCGTACTACCGTTGTGAACGAATTACTCACCTCTGTTGGCTTTTTCTCCTAAATTCCCCTAACCTGTTTACTTATCGCTGCCAAGGTAAAATTCGTCAAATTCTTTGCCATGGAAGGCCATTGGACTCGAAAGGTCATTGACGCACGGGAAGAAGAAATCCGATGGTTGAAAAAACGTGAGTTACTTACCCCCTCGCATTGTTGTTGAAGGAGATGATGAATCCTACGGTTTGGTTGTCTTACTCTAGTGTGGACAAACTATGCTTTCCTCGCTGCCATCAGCAGTCTCACGCCTATCCTTATCTCAGTCGCAACTTTCATGGTTTATGTGCTGCAAGGAAATGAACTGACCATTAGTGTCGCCTTCACAGTATGTCGTTTTGCCTTCTTTCCCTATCTCTTAACACAAGACGCGTAACAGGCAATCGCATTGTTTGCCATGATTCGACAACCTCTTACTGCTATTCCTTCCTGGACAGCTAACATCATGCAGGTTCGTTGATTGGACGAGAGCTTGAGATACTGGCACTCATTGTTCACGTAGACTTTCGTCAACATCAGACGTATAGGCGCCTTCCTTGATGAAGATGAAGTCCCTGATCAGGTTTCTTCGTTGAGGTCGCCTGGCTTGACCAACGACCATGCAACCGAAGATGTCATGGGATTAGGCCTAGAAAATGCCACATTAAAATGGAACGAACTTGAGAAGACGGCCAATCCTGTGGAGACGCAACCAGGCGTGCCACCCGCTGACAATGATTCCCAAAGAATAGTGGAGAGCGTCCCAAGTCACAGCAGTGGCGATAGCCTTACAGCTGAACATCGGTTTCAGCTCAAAGAAATTTCCGTCAGATTCCCCGAACATCAACTTTCGGTGGTCACCGGCCCCACGGCCTGCGGAAAGACAGCACTCTTGGTATGCTTCGTTTGGTCCTTTGCATGTCTTCTTTATGGCTGGTTGACGGGCTCATCTCAGATGGCTCTCCTCGGAGAAATGACTTTATTGGAAGGACGCATAATCATGCAAAAGACCCCCTCAGATGTCGACGAGCATGGCTTGATGACCGGGATCTCGTACATGGCACAGACGCCATGGCTACTCCATCGTAATATCAAAGACAACATCCTCTTTGACTACCCATACGATGAAGTTCGCTACAATACCGTCCTTGAGGCGTGTGCTCTGAAGCCGGACCTTGAGATCCTGGAAGATGGGGACCAGACAGAGATCGGTGCACGGTAGGTCTTGCAACTTGTCCACAGTCAATGAATCTCAATGCACTGGTACGATAGTGGAGTCAATCTATCTGGGGGCCAGAAGGCTAGGTATGTGTCTTTCTATTCCGTAAGTCTCCATCCTTAGGTTGCGTCAGAGTTGCCCTTGCCCGTGCGATTTACGCGCGAAATCGCTACGTCCTTCTAGATGACCCACTCTCTGCGGTTGTATGTACTCTCAACATTTTCGCAATGACCTCTGATCTGATGGGCCAATAGGACAGTCATACTGCCAGACTAATATTGGATAAACTCTTCAGGGGCCCCCTCGTAGCGCATCGCACAGTTGTTCGTTCATTAGACCTTTCGCCTTCCTTCTCACCGTGCTAATGCTTTCAAAAAGATACTGGTAACTCACCACATAAACTTGGCTCTCCCTTCAGCTTCTTTCGTAGTCCAAATGAATGATGGGCGTATCGTCGCTCAGGGAACTCCTGCGGAGCTTCAAGCCAAAGGGGTCTTAAACGCTATCTTGCTTGAAGAAAGTCGAGAGACTTCTCATGAAAATCTTGCCGATGTTGATGAAGCTTCCGAAACCGCTAAGGAAGAGCCTCGTAAAGAGCACCGCAAGCTAGTTGAAGACGAGAGTCGTGCAACTGGGAGCGTCAGATGGTCCGTTTATAAGAGCTATCTTGAGTCTACGTGGGATTTCTCCTTCTTCATGTTTCCCCAAGTTTACTTACTCTAAATACTTCTAAATAGATCCTACTGGATTTGGGGCGTTATATTCATCTTCCTCTTGACGACCGAAGGTCTTTCCGTGTTGGAGAAGCTCTGGATCAGGGTAAGCAAGCGCGAGGATGAGATAACCCGAATAGTCAATGATCTCTGGCGTTTTAGGCCTGGGGAAATGCATACAAAGACGAAACCGAGCCGCTCTCTGCTTCCAGACTCTTCCCCTTCCATGAACCTCACAAATACACCATGACCTCTCCCAAAAGTGTCCAAAAGCTGACAGATTCCTGGAGTCTTCCCAACGCTCGTGAATACCCCATATTTTACATTGGCGTTTTCACAGTACTTGGACTCCTCAACGTAGTTGCTGAGCTCTTGGAGAGAATCATAACCTATCTTGCAGGCTTGCGGGCATCACGGAGAATTTTCAATGCAATGCTGGACAATGTAGTTCGGGCAACATTCCGCTTCCATGGTTTGTCTGACTCTTCCACCTTTCTTCTCGGACTTGACCTTGCAGTAGACACTACGCCGCTTGGTCGCATGCTAAATCGATTTGGAAGGGTATGCGACGTATTTTCGACCGCATTTCTCCGCTCATCTGTTCAATGCGTAGGATATCACAACCATCGATTCAGCGCTCTCCGAATCTCTAGAGCTTGTGGTGACTTCTATCACCACCTTATTAGCATCTATCCTCACTATCGGGTAGGCCATTTCTTTGGTCTGGACGGCGCCTGTACTCTTACCTCGCTCGTGTTCACTCTAGGGTTGTCTTCCCACCGTTTCTCCTTCCAGCTGCGCTTCTCGGAGTGGTGTATTATTATCTTGCCGTTGGATATCTGAACACTGGCCGTGATCTGACGAGAATGGAAGCGAACTCGGAGTCTCCTCTCTACTCGGACTTCACCGAACTTCTCCAGGGAATAGTCACAGTTCGCGCCTTCTCTGCAGAGAGGACCTTCCTCTATAATTTCCACCGCAAAGTTGATAAGGCTACGAAGGTACGCCCCTAATATACTTATAAATGACCAATTACTATTAACCACCGAGACTTTTAGATGTGGTACATGATATGGATGACGAACCGATGGCTCCTCGTTAATTTTGATGTTTTAGGGGAGACAACGGTCTTGATCACAACACTCTTTGCATTGTCAATGACGGACGCTGGGCTCGCGGGGTTGTGTATCACGGCAGCCATGAACTTTATGAGAAGCGTATACTGGACTTGTCGAAACTACGCGTATCTCGAGCTTGACTTGAAGTAAGTGACCTTCCTTCTGTTTTTTCCAAGGCTTTCAGCCCCTGACTCCTGGTCAGTTCCATTGAGCGCACGAATGAGTACCTTCACCTTCCTCAAGAAGCTCCCGGGATCATAGAGTCCAACCGTCCTCCTGCGTACTGGCCATCCGAAACTACCCAAAATGCTATGATCGAGGTCAAGGACTTGGTAGTCAAATACGCCCCTGACCTTCCCCCTGTATTGCATGGTGTCTCCTTCGCTCTGAAGCCAAGAGAGCGAGTGGGTGTTATTGGACGAACCGGTGCGGCTCAGTCCAATTTCTAAGGAACTGTCACTTACATTCTCTCAGGAAGTGGGAAATCGACCCTTGCCATGAGCCTCCTTCGTTTTGTGAGTGTTGACTAGGTCGTCGTGTGGTTAGGTCACTCATCTTTGTCAAGGTTGATCCAGTTGCAGGGAGCATCTTCATTGATGGAATAGACATTTCTGAGATTGGCGTATATGATCTGCGCTCGCGATTGGTACGTTGAGAGCCGTCACTCAAAGCAGTTCCTTCTCACTCACAGATGTCTGTCAAGACTTTCATCCCGCAGGTAAACTCTAGACCACACACCAAGTCCCGCGTACTCATCATACGTCCATAAGGATGCCGCTCTTTTCTCCGGAAAATTGAGAGAGAACTTAGACCCGCTTAGTAAGTACTCAAGCGACAGTCGATAAGCATTTATCAATCCCTCACATTCTCATAGAGGAACACACCGATAGCGAATGCTTGGATGCCCTCAACCGCGTTCATCTGCTCAATTCTGGCGAGGAAATAGCCACCGTCACCGAAACCACTGTTAACTCAGCGAAACCATCAACCAACGCAGATAATGCAGAGGAACAGACAACTTCGAAGTCCGTACCCATTACTTTGGATACGGAAGTTTCAATTGGGGGGACAAACTTTTCCCATGGCCAACGCCAACTCATCAGCATGGCTCGTGCCCTTCTTCGTAGGAGCTCCATCATCATCATGGACGAGGCGACAAGTAGTATCGACTTTGCCACCGACGCTAAAATTCAGAGCACGATTCGGGAAGAGTTTTCTGATTCATTGTTAATCACAAGTAAGCGATCAATGGCCATCATGAAGCTTTTCTCTGGCCGTTGAAACCTTCTACTCAGTTGCTCATCGCTTGCGTACCATCATTGACTATGACCGTCTCCTCGTCTTGGACAATGGAAAGGTACGCAATACCGCTTCATGGGGGTTTGATAATTACTCATCTCCTTCAAACGAAGATTGCTGAGTTCGACACCCCTTACAACCTTTTGAGCACGGATGGTGGTATATTCAGGCAGATGTGCCTTCAGAGTGGGACGTTCGCTGAATTGGAGGTGGCTTGTCAACTCAGGGAGTGAGGTAGAGCCGTTGTTCATTTCGTATACCTAGAGGATGCCTGGTGCGTGTAGAGTATTATCCGGAGGCCAAGGAAGATGCGGTCACGGATATATAGTCATTGCTGGAGTGATCATACAAGGCCGCCTGGCGAAATGGCATCGCGTCTGACTACGAATCAGGAGATTGCAGGTTCGACCCCTGCGGTGGTCATCTAGTCTGTTTCGTTTTGTCCTAGTATCACCCGATCCAGTCTGGGCCAAATGGAGAGACCCAGCAGCAGACCGTTCTGTCAATTCATTCAGATTGTATGACATACCCGACGAGTCATTTTATAGCTCATAAGTGCCACCCGCTCGCCTCCTTAACGGGACGGGCACGATAGCGGAGGCTTACTGCCATCGGCGCGACAATTTGTACCTGCCCACCCCTGTCGAGTTTCCTGAGTTAAATAGGAGTCGGGAGAAACCCACGTGTTGGCGTCCGAAATCCGTTGCTCTCGTCGTAGGATACATCCGCCAAGTTCCAACGTTTTGAATGCGACCACCCACCTTCCTTATCGTCGCACTCTTCTCCTCCATATCATGGGCCCTACATGAATCTGATGTCGGGGTACTGGACTGGCACAAGAAACTCATTGGCGTCCCACTCACAGAATCTCCGTCTACTGCACCCATATTTCACAGAGTCGGTTCGACATCGACAAGAAGTATTGTCCTTTCAGCGACGGCTAGCAATGTGCTGGGCGCTTTGGAGCCTTCAAATGGAACAGTGGGTAAGGTGGCTAGGTTTTGACGGCTCAGTGGAACGCGAAATGACCTTCGTGCAGCTTGGAGATACGTGTTTGATTCGGACGACACGGTGGCGAGCTTTTATGCTCATGAAAATGGTTCGGGATCTTGCTTTCTTCGCGGCTGCATTTCTTACGACCTAGCTCTAGTCGTGACAAGTTTATCTGGGACCGGAGGCGCAACTTTTCGCGCTTTCGACGCTTTAAACGGAAGTCTCATCCTAGAACGACGGTTACACGAACCATCGCATGGTCAGATACTGGAGCCGAGGCACCTAGGCACATTCGTAACGTTCTCGAAAGATTCACAAAGCTACTTTATCTTGCACAACGGGGCTTCTGTGCGGAGGTTAGACTCGGAGGGGAAGACAGCATGGACATGGACGTCGCACAAGCCTGCGTAAGTCCCACATCATATACCTTAGACGTCTCAAAAGGAACTTTCAAATAGTCCGCTACTGGTATTCTCCAAGATTGTCGCGACAGCGACTGAAATATACGTCGTAGGACTCTCCAAGCGGCCCAACTCTTACAAGCTCCATGTTGTCATTCTCTCAGCAGAGACTGGTGCCCTGATCAAGTCCTCGGACATCAGTTCTCATATATCAGTTGGTCTACATGATTTCATCGTCATCCAAGACGCGAGAGAGGCCGAGTCGACTCCTTCGCCACGCCTTGTCTGGCTTGATCAAGGCTCCCTGAATTCAATGGCCCTTACTCCGAATCTCAAATCGAACACCATTCCCATCAAAGGGTCTGCGTTCAAGCGCATTTACGACGTCGGCCTCAGTCAACACGGGAGATTTATTGGGGTCAAGGATGATGGTTCGAGTCGACTCTTCAAACTTGTGTCTGATGAAAGCGCGCTGAAGTCTATATGGGAGTTCTCGCCGACGGTTAGCCCGCCTTTTTGAGCGTGATGTTCCTTGTACTGACCTACGACTAGGATGGCGGGCATGCCGAGCCTCTCTTTGCTGGGGGATTGGATAAGAGCGGGAACCCTTACGTCGCACGGGCACGGTGGTCGCATACCTTGAAGGTTAGAAAATTTCATTGAAATCCGGCGCTTCAATGTACTTGTGCTGATTCAATGCCTATCAGCAAGTCGCTGTCGATGTCTATACAGGTCATCTCGGAAAGGGCCTTATGACTGCATTCACCGTCCCCTTCGACACTCAAACACACGGTGTTCTTTCTCATGTTCGTGTCCTCTTCCTTCCTTACCTTGAAGGCGCTAACATTCTCTGTCTACAGGTTGCCTTGGACTGTGTCAACCCCAAGGACATGACTGTAGTGTCCCGTTTGGTCATCACCACATCTACTGGGGCCGTTCAATTATGGCAACAAGGAGACTTGCATTGGACTCGTGAGGAGTCGCTCGCGAATATCGCCGTAGCCGACCTTGTCGAGCTTCCTGAGAAAGTCGACCCCTCCCATGTACCTAGGGACAGCGAAACCTTTGCTCAGCGCATCCAGCGTCAGATCATTGAGGCTCAGGTCAGTCGACTACCTTACGTTATTCACGCCTGTCGTAATCCCCTTGCCTTCTGCAGGACTTCCCCCAATATGCGATCAAGTTTATCAAGCGGTTCGTTACTGGATCTTATGCTTCCGCCTCCTCCGCTGCCCTTGCCACCGACGAGCATGGAAAGCTATCGCGAGATACATTTGGTTTCAGACAAGTCATCGTTGTCGCTACACCCTATAGCAAGGTGTTTGGAATCGATTCAAGCAACGGGGCGATCTTATGGAGCAGGATATTCGGTCTTGGATGGGCAGCTGAAGTTGGCGCAAGTATTTTGCCGGTCAAGCTCTACGTGACGCAAACTGTCAATGATGGAGAGACCCCTCAAGTGGTTTTGGTAGCTCAGAGACGAGCTCAAAACGTATGTCCTTCGCCTCTTGTCTCGTTCCCCCATGTTTACCAATGATTCCCAGTCTTTGATTGACACGGTTGTCTATCATATCGATGCAAGTACCGGTGCGAACATGGCAGCAGGTCTTGAAGACACTGATGTCCTCAATGGCATCGATATCATATCAGGCCCTCTCGTCGAATCCTTCGTCCTTCCAGGGCCATCCAAAGTGATTGTTCTATTGGATGAATTCATGCAAGTCTACCTTTACCCTGACACACCCACGACCTCAGCGACGTTCGCCAAAGCTGCCAAATCTCTTCATTTCCCACTTCGCGTCACCGTAGACGCTCAACGCCGGGTAGCTGGCTATCAAGCAAGTCTCAACCCTGATTTGAGTGATCGCTTCGTTGCGCATTCAACATGGACGCTTTCCCTTCCTGCGGGCGAAGATGTTAAATCCATCATACCTTCTACAAGGGGTCCTATCGCGTCTATTGGCAAGGTCCTGGGCAATCGCACGACGCTGTACAAGTACCTCAACCCGAGGCTGTTCGTTCTGCTTACTGCCTCCAAGCCATCGTTGCAACCAAGTTGCGGGATATACCTGGTTGATGCTGCGAAAGGAACCATCCTCCATCATACGAACATACCGGCTGCTTCGGCTGGATGTGATGTCCATGTTTCATTGACGGAGAATTGGCTTTCGTATCATTATTACGATGGCGACTTTAGTGGGGTTGGACTGGCGAAGGGTTACCGCTTCGTATCAGTTGAGCTCTATGAGGGCAAGGTAGTGGACGATAAGACAAAAAGGTCGGTAATCCTTTAGCTCTTGCATTCTTCGTATTTGGAACTCAAGATCATTTTAAGCTCGGAGATTTCAGCATTCTCGTCTGAAATAATGGATTTGACTGCCTATGAGCAGGCTTACATCTTCCCACATGGCATCACGGCGCTCGCGACGACATCGACCAAGTTCGGGATCACATCGAAGGATCTAATAGGTACGTCCGTGCGGCGAGTGTGCCGAGCCAACCCTAGCTAATGAGCCTTCACAGTGGCTACTAAGAACCACAAAATAATTTCAGTGCCTCGCCGATTGCTCAACCCGCGTCGTCCTAGCCGCAAAGTCACAACTGAGGAACAAGAGGAATTCTTGATTCCTTATGACCCTATGCTTCCAGACGACTCGCACCGTACACTATCTCATAACTATGAGGTACGTCACACATTCACTTCCTGCTTGTCCAAACAGAAGTGTTGACCATTCTTGTAGGTGGCCAACGTGCGCAAAATCGTCACAGCTCCAGCTCTGCTAGAGTCGACATCTCTGGTGTTTGCATATGGTTTGGACTTATTCTTGACAAGGGTCACGCCCTCCAATACGTTCGACGTGTTGAATGAAAGCTTCAACAAAGGACAGCTCGTCGTCACAGTTCTCGGACTGGCGATCGCTATCATTGTAACGGGCCCAATGGTCCGCCGAAAACGACTACGCGAGCGCTGGTATCAATAGAGGCTTTGTGTTATAGATCTATTTAATTTTATTGCTACCCGCTCAACTTATCAGCAAATACCCTGACGTTGAAACAAGACAAGTTGGAAATTCGCTTCAGCTCGGACGATCTTACAAGGCATGCACAGAAACATGGGAACACCTCTTCGGTGGTGAGTGGTTCTGAAAGTTATATTACAATAATTATGCTACCGATACATGATGATTGACGATTTAACCCTTGAGGTTATGACAAATCTTCTCGTCTCCCTTCAAGTGAGAGAACTCGGCCTGCGCTCTAACTCTCTTCTCAACATCGGCGCTCCACTAGAAGGGAGTGTGTCAATAATGAGATGTCTTCATATGGACGATAGAAGGCTTACCGATGCGACCTCTTCGGCTCTGCCCCAATCGATGAGGGTGGGGTCGGTTCCGGCAGCATCCCAAAGGATATTTCCAGGCTGGATGTCGGTGTGAAGGACTTGGAATTTGTCACTGAAGTGATGATATCGCACGTTAACACTCTGGCCTGTTCGAGCTCAAATTTCACTTACACATAAACCTTGGCTTCACGAATGATCAAAGGGATCAAGGTCTTCTTCACCTCAACCTCACATCCAGCGACGTCTCCCTTCATCATGTGGTCCTCAGCGAGTTTCCTCCAGTAGTTCGTCCCGGTGATATCCTTCTTGCCAGTAACACCATGGAACACGATGAATTGCCTTCCTTCAAATTTGCCTTCGGCGAGGAGCTGGTCCGTCTTCTTCAGCCACTTAATCTCTGAAGCAAACGTTTCGGTTGTGCCTAAAATACGCAAGAGTAAGTCACAAATTCTATTTCGAAAGTTTGAACAGAAGATTTACTTTTACCAGTCTTCGCATAGGCGGTGACGTCCTTGCCGGTGCTTGGGTCAGGCCATCCTGCACCGGAAACCTTGTAAGTTATAGCGGAATTGCCTTGTTGGCCGACCTTGGTGATGGATCTCGTGACCCCACCAAGTGTTAGACTTGCATCGTCTAATGCATTCGGTCAATACTTAGGACCTTAGAGCGCGATAGCAAGGATCTTACCGCAGCCAGTCTCAAAAGCGCGTTTGCCCTTTCCACCCTTGGTCCTAAGAGGACAGGAACCACCAGTGGGCTTCTTTTCTGGCGTTTTCCCGGGCTTCTTCGCTGGCGTCTTCCCGGGCTTCTTCGCCGGAGTCTTCGCTGGTTTCTTGCCGGGTTTCTTAGGTGGAGGCTTTCGAGCAGGTCCCTTCTTCGGCGCCGATTTCTTGGGGGCTGGCTTCTTCGCTGGCTTCTTGGCCACCGATTTGGGTTTGGACTTCTTCGGTGCCGCCTTCTTTGGTGCCTTCTTCACAGCTGGACGCTTCGCGGTGGTCTTCTTCCGAGGAGCTGCCTTCTTAGGAGGGGCGCGCTTCTCGTGTTCGACCACATCGTACTGCAAAGTATCTTAGATGCCATCTCGGGACTGAAAAGCAATTTGCTTACCGATTCAGGGAAGCTACGAGCGATAGCCATGGCACGCAGGTGTAAGGCTACATCGTAGTCATCGTAGCCACGTGCCTCGATGTCGAAACTCTCTTCTTCAGAATTGTCAACTCTTCTGGGCGCAGCGTAGACAGCCAATACACAAGCCAACACAACGGAGAATCCGAGGACTCGTCGCAAGTTCATGGTGTATGTCGTAAAAGGGTGTGTGATTAAAGGAGAGGAGGGTGAGGGGTGAAGAGGGTGGACCGGCCACTCGCTTCTAGAGAGATAGTAGAGATGAGGATCAACCTGAGGAAATCAAAGCGACTGAGTTCATCCTTTTATAATCGAATGGTATGTTCCTCGTCCTTCATCTTGGTCGCAGGGCAGTGAAAAGACATCGTTTCAGGCAAGACTGGTCGCTACGAAAATTGGCTCAAGATGGAGTAGTTGCACATGGCGCGTTGGCCTGGCTTGGACAGCATGGAATATCTCAATCGCAGCATTCGACTTTGCACGTGGAAATGGTTGACCAAAAATTGCAACCGGAGCTAGCGCGTCGTCTTGGTTCGGGAGATCAAACCGACGCCTATGGGGAAGATCAAGTTTCATCGCATGACTATAGCACCAGCACCACCTGTCAAAGCCTTCCACAGCTGAATAGTGGTCAGCGGGTGATTTCCTGTGAGCCGGCGCTAAGACACAGCATCGTCGTTTCATTCGTCGTACGCTCCCTTTGACACCTGTGTTCGCATGAAATTCCTAAAACACTTTGTCTCCAGCCAAGCCGCACAGTTGAGGGGTACGTTCAGTGAGCGTGAACACCGAGATCGATCCGATGTGTGAGTATCGCCGTCCAGGCATGTAAGGCTAGGTTTAGGCAAAACCAAGGCAAAACTCATTACGCGAGAAGCCCACAGGGATGTAATTGTATACTATTTACTCGAGAATATACGAATGTTGCTCGGTACGCTGGATGAACCCAATGCAAGAAATTCAGCCAGCAAATCAGTGGCACAGGGTTAGGCACCAGACGAGAAGCGCTCGCCGCTCTCGTATCAAGTATTTCATAGCGTCCCCGTCAATACCTAGGAAGTATTACTGTTGCCTACAGCTATGGAAATGGTCCAATTCTCACCGTGACTCCTGGAAAAAGGTAAAGTCCATCATGCCACCAAGCGTTGCTACCAGGACACACAAGGTGCGTTACACGATGATACCTCCCATCACCATGTCGCTTCAACACTAAGAAAATCTCCGAGTAGTCGTCGACTTGCGTTTGTCCAAATCTTACCGCGAGAGCGTCGGCGTCGTAATCTGGGTAATCCACTTTTTCTGGGCGGCCGTCTCTTGAGATAGGATGCCACGATTGTCCATCTCCGCTCTCAAGACGGACATCCCGATTGATATACCAAGGAACTACGGCACCTGCTGAAGCGTCCAGAGATTCGGCAGACTTGAGTGAGCAAACCTCTTCACTGAAAGTAAGATACCCCATGTCATCGAACTCGCTTTCCCCGAAGTAGGCATAGGTTGTGAGGAAGTCCTTCCGGTCCATAAGGCTGACAACGTCCTTCAGAGAACCATCGGACATCCGCATGTACGCCTTCCCGCTGGTGCTTGTCTCAGGGAACTGGGGAAAGGCGGAATGCTCTTTGGAGGGAGGGAGAAACCAAAGACCACTCAGCCATGCTGGCTTTCCACCTGGTTTCGCGAGTATCTCTTTGGCAAGAGCGAGGGTTGCACCCACACGATCATCCGGGCGCAACTTTCTGGGGTCCAGGGAGACACCAAATAGATCCATGATACTGTAAATCGCATCGGCAGACCTAGAGCAAGTTCGCATGTAGGAGCACTGCCAAATACCCAGACCTTCGTAGGTCTTCTTGTGAGCTTCGAGAAACGCGGAGACTTGGATGTCATGAAACCCAAAAGGGTTTCGCTGGCGAGCTTGGAACTGTTCAAGAACGTCAAAAAGGCCTGCTGTGAAGACTCGTGGGTTCATCATGCTCCCTGAACCCGTTGGCCTGTTTTATATCTTCATAGTCTTCACTCGACATATTTTCCTTGGAAAATAGGAAGCAACTCCCTGCACCCGCTATAGCCTCTTGAAATGTCCACGCGCGATCCATATACGTCGTTCCGTCGTCTACGGTGGCTAACCTCCCCAAGCCTCCGGGGAGGACAATGACATCTGAGGTTGCATAGATGTGATTCATGCCTTGTATTTGGAATGCCTTATCTTCGTCTGAAGTCTGCATGATGCAGATCTGATCCAACCAAAGGAAGGTAGGAGTGTTGTGGCTCGCGCACCAGCGGATGTCGTCCAGAACGCTAAGGCTAATTGGGTCTCCATCGTTCACCCCTTCCACAGTGAATGTGCCTCTGGAAGTTGCGCGTCGAGACGCCGTCGACGTGGTTTCCGGGTTAGAGTCGGCCGAGAGCCCGCGCCAGACGAAAGAGACAGCATGGCAGTGAGACTTCTCAAATTTGACGGGACCGGATTCAAAGAGTGCTTTCAGTTCGCGGTGCATGATCTCGGTATACATAGGAAGTGTTTCGAACTCGTAGACTTCAAAGCGATTTCGATAGGTAAGACTAGTGAGAGAGATAAGACGTATGCGACGAGGGGTTGCATAAGGCGTCATATCCAAGCGTTTCCCTGTAAGGTCATCGAACGAACATGAAAAGATGAGCTTTGGCTTGTACTACGCAGATGGAACACGTAAACAAGGTGATGATACTAAGCAGATAGCACTTACTAGCTCGTCGGGGTCAACCCCCAGTTCATCCTTTGAGTCATGCCATTGCCATAAGTCGGCTGGCAGCGGGACTGGGTTCTATAGCGCAATATTAGACCGCTCTGTTTTTGAGCAGGCTGAAGTACCTACTGTAAGATCCGTTCGATTTGGGCAAATGGGATTTCCAGGATTGATCACGATTTCGGTAGCTTCTGTGACAGCTTTGGCCTCGGGTGGGTGCAAAATCGGGGTAGAGGCTAAGGCGGGCTTGGGGCGAAAACATCGAGAAACCACTGCTCCCATCTTCTGAATGCACTTTATGGTGTGCAAGTGGATGAAAGTATCAAGATAGAAAAGGCATCCTCATTACGCGTGTACTGTGCCTTCAACGACACAGCGTCAAGGTCGCGCCTCATACACATGGCATTAGGCCGAAGGAGAGTTTGAAATCTTCCCAAGATTTAGTCTCCGCTCAGGTCTCAGAGCGGAGATCGGACCCATGAGCTCCGCGGCGACCCGATGATTCTGGAAGTTCGAACTTTGAGTCAACTTCGCCCGCCATTCATTGCCTATGCATAAGGAAGTTCCACTTAAGCCTCTTTATTTCATTCACTACGTATAGTTAGACTAGCCAACCGACTTATCTACGTACTAACTCCTACGTGAGTCCCGGTATTGTCTCTTCAGAAGTGACTCATTACACAGTTCTAAACAGAGAAGCGACAGTCAACCTTGAAATGGAAGATATCTGACTCCCCGATTGGCTGAAAGGTGGTTCAGTTCATCCGGTCTTATCTGGCGCTCAGAGGATGACCTCAGGACTTACATCGGTATAAAAGGACGCGTTGTGCTCCGTGATTTTTACATCTAAGCATCGTGAGTTATTTGTTACGAGGATAAACGCATAAAGTAATCGAGACGTACTGAACGCTACCTCTTCGAGTTCAGAGAACTGGAATACAGACAGGGAGCCAAAAGGGAAAGGAAAATCTGTGTCCGGCTTTTGATTGAAGGAAGGGAAGCATATTAGCTGAAACCATCTAGAAAAAGATGCTTGTCATTATCCTCACTGTTTTGTCAATCCGAATCGACCATTTCACCCCAGAGGAACCGTCTACGACTCCGGTTTGGATACCGTCCTTCACATCAATACTGGATTCGTACTGCGCCGAAAATGTAAACGTTTCGTTTCCGCCGTTCTTGAACATCTGCATGTCCTGTGTAAATGATATAGGATCTGAGGTGAAGGTCAGAGATAAGTATACTGAATGTGGGATGAGTGGCACGCAAACTCACATTTGATCGTTCCTAAGTTTGGGTCGTTGGTCCCAGTATTCGAGGCGGGTAGTTGCATCAATGGGTAAGCCCTACTGGAGGGATTCTCCAGCCAGACGTGGTAGCGATGTTCCATCCCCTCCGTATTGTCGTTACACATAGCCGCACCCGAATGAACGAGAATCACATAAACGGACCCTCCATTCGAGACGAAATTTGCGTCGGGGACGGCGTTGACGACATAAACAAACGCGTCGATACGCCAGGTGAGGGTCTCGAAGACATCGATACCGGGCTCGTCCGGAAGGTATTCGAGTTTGTAATCCTGCAGGAGGGATATTGTTTGACTGGAGATTGGGAAGACGGGGCGTGGGTTATTTGAGTGAATCTCAAAGAGGCGAACGGACAGCTTACTGTCGCCAGAAGCTCGCCTCGGCAGGCGGGGTGAGTTTGTTGGAATATGCACGGATGATGGGAGGAATCGTGCTCGGCTCTTGAGCTTGAGGGTTGGTAGACTCCTCTTCGGCTTTGGGTGCTACGCTAGGGGCAGCCTCTGAGTTGTCCGCCATTGTGGGGTAATGAAGGACGCGAACTGGGGGGGGAGATCTCTGAGATTATATATATATACGCTGAGGGTGACGAGCGATATTACTGGGGTCAGAGCATGATCCTGACCAGCCAGCCTTCAGCACCACAAGGACGTCGAAAGGGCTAGGCCTTCGTCAAAGAAAAGGGAATAAACGGGAACAAAATCAGCAGCGACAGTGTGCATTTTACAAGGGCAAGGAACGCAATTCTCGTTGATAGGATATCGCCGGTTTACGAAGAGAGCGAAGTATCAGGGGAGATAGGAAGAATCACAAGTACATCTACAGTTCAACTTGACCGTCCCGAAGTCGAAGCCACGAACGCGACCTCAATGTCGAAGATTCAGGTTCCGTATGGACAGGAAAGGACAAATGTTCCATTCCCTCAGTTCATAAGGGGAGCCTGGACCTTGCTCATGTCGATGTTGTGAGAACTTGGCGAGAACAAGACTTTTCTGCCACAAACGGAACCAAAATGGGACGATGAAAGAACCAGCGCAGATTTCCGTTCCAAGGGAGACTTCTGGGCAGAGCAAAAACAGTGCGGTCGTCTTCTAACAGAGATTGGCTCCCGGCTTGGAGGAAATATGTTAAGTAGTGGATTTGGAGTATTCGTGAGGGAAGGAGGAGGCAAGCCGCAAGGAAACGAACTGGAACATCCATCGAGATTAGATTGAGTCCCTAGATTAGATTAGATTAGATTATCTCGGTAAATTTGAACCAACCCCTTGCCTTGCGGCGCGAAGCTGCACCTCGACCCATCCCTCAGGCCTCTGTACTCAGTACTCAGTGCTTCAAGTAGAGCCATTGTGCCCTCCGCGAAGCGTTTGACCCAAAATATTTTGCATTGAAGCCCACAATCTCTGGTTTATCATTGACCATTCGTGCGAAACCGTCTGGGAGAATGGGAACCCTCTGTGTCCGGGATTCAAGTTCCCTCGCTTCTTCATCGAATCTTCAACCATGCAAGTTCCTTCTCTTCGGATGAATAACGGCCTCTATGTCCCCGCGGTGGGGGTTGGGTGAGCACAGGCTCCTTACAAAGTGCGATGCAACCTCACCGATACCGATATGGACAGCTGCTGGATGGGACAAGTTGGAGAAAGTGAAGTTGTAACAAAGATGGTGCTTTCGGCCCTCGAAATTGGTTATCGTCATATAGATACGGTAATATCGGCAGAGAATAGGCAGAATCACGCTGAAACCGTCCGTCATCCCTTAGGCATCCAACTACGGTGTGGTCGACTTTTGTCGACCTTACTTTAACCGCTTATTAGTGAATTCTAGGTGATGAGGAATCAGTGGGCAAAGCGCTGGCTAGCTCTGGAATACCTCGTAGTGAGATTTTTCTGACCACCAAACTTGCGTACGTCCCTAAATCTGTCCACGGCTGCCCTCAACCAATTTTGTAGCGGCGAGGATCATGGCAGAGTTGCACCTGCGATCGAAGAAAGCCTTCGCAAACTAGGAACGGACTACGTCGACCTTTTCCTAGTCCATTGGCCTCAGGCCCTCACTAGTACTGGTATGAGAATGCGACACCGATTGTTCAAAGTGGCTCCCTTGACGATGATGCAGGCAAAGCCCTCCAACCCGAAGAGAGTCCGACCCTCCAGGAGACTTGGTCAGAGATGGAGAAGCTCCTCAAGTCTGGTATGCGGACCCCGAACGATACTGCGGTGATTTCCCCAGAAAGCTGATTTCTGAATTTAGGTAAAGCAAAGAGTATCGGCGTCTCCAATTTCAGCATCAAATTACTTGATCAACTCCTCAAATTCGCTCGAATCACCCCAGCGGTCAATCAAGTCGAAATGCACCCGTGTCTTCCGCAGCACTCGCTCCTTCAGTACTGTAAAGATCATCAGATCGTCGTGACGGCATACTCCCCCGTCGCCAAGAACAAACTCGCAGATAATGAGACTTTGGTTGGAATCGCAAAGAAGCACGAGTCTACCGTAGCTCAAGTCCTTCTAAGCTGGGGCGTCCAACGCTCCACCGTAGTGATTCCCAAGAGCACTGATTATGGTCGACTAAAGGAGAACATAACGGTGCGTGTTTTAGAGCGCTCTGCCGCCCACGAGAGAGAATAGCCTGAGAACGACACACACACAGCTTGTTACCTTGACACCGGACGAAGTATCCATAATCGACACCCTACATAAAGACCCTGGGATGCATCACAGTGTATGTGGCTTTCACTCGGACGCCTTGGGAGGATCTTGCTTCGGCTGGACATACAACCAATTGGGTTGGGATATGGTCATGGGCGGTGTGGTTCCTTAGTGTTATCGATGTGTAACTGGTAATTTCTTGCCCGATCTCACCAACTTCTCAAGAAGCGATGGGCACCATCTCACGATGCTCACTCAATTCTCACTGCCGTATGTACCTCACGGTTGCGCGCCTTAGTATCCCATGTCCCTGTGCTGATATTCATAATTCAATGGCGTAGATCAACAATAATAAATAGAGACGATGTCCAGAAAACAAGATACTACTACCCCCGAACATAAGCACCACAGAATAAATACTTCATATCAGCACCTCTCTTAGACCATCGACTTCGCTGACTTAGAATCAGTCGATACCAAGTCCCTAGATGCAGCCGCAAACGTCTCTCCACCACTCTCGCTTCCAGATGGACGGAGGTACGAATTATCTGTATCAGGTTCAAGATCCGAATGGGAAGAGATCGTTGAGAATAAGGTACGAGGGGCGGCGGCAAATGTTTCCAGTTTCGAGCGTGTGTGTCCTTTCTCGCCGTTTACGGTACCACTACCATTGACACGACTGACAAAGGCCATGCGGGTCTCACCAGTAGGAGCCGTGATTCCCAGACCGATACGCACGATGATCATGGAGAACACCAGTCCCTGCGAGCCTCTATGAGGGAAATACGTAGAAAAGGTTCGGAAATACTCACGACGATGGGAGAAACCTATTGGCACCGCCCGTCAGATGTGAGCAGGTAAGAGAACAGCGAAAGGGGACTCACTGAATCAAGTAAGACATATTGGAACCATGATTCAGTCTTATACAAGATCAACAGCGCAAGGAGAGTAGCTGAGTAGACTGCGCCAGATTCGACAACGAGAAGCAGGATGGGCTTCAAGCTTCCACCTTGGAAGAACTCGTTTTGGCGATTGATGTACCAAATCCGGAACGCCACAAGTGCTTTAGGAAGGAAGAAGTGACGATCAGGGAGAGAAGCAGAAGCAGAACGTATAAACTCGTGAACCTACAAGTACAGACGATGTTCGTTGCGAGCGTCATAGAGAAGAATGTCAAGATCCAATGTTGGAGTTGGATGACAAAGATGTCGGCTTTGGGTGCGACATGGGCCATAGAGTAAAGGATGCCAACGCCAGATGCTACAGCGCAAAAAGGAGTCAGCTCCAGGGGTTGACTTGGGAAGCTGAGGGTTGATCGAGATCGATGATCGACGCACCTGTACTTCCAAGTAGGAGAACGAAGGGGAACGCAATGACAGAGAGGCGACGTCCCCAAACAAGATAGCAACGAAGCAACTGTAGCTGGATTAGAAAGCCTTCATATCAAGAAAGATATCAAAATGAACTTACCACAACGCTGTCACCTAAAAGGGTTTGAGCGACATAGATAGTGCTACCGAATAGCTGGGTGAACTCGGCCAG
This sequence comes from Pleurotus salmoneostramineus, assembly GCA_002583695.1. Classification (NCBI taxonomy): domain Eukaryota; kingdom Fungi; phylum Basidiomycota; class Agaricomycetes; order Agaricales; family Pleurotaceae; genus Pleurotus; species Pleurotus salmoneostramineus. The sequence continues at coordinate 174,801 of BEWF01000178.1, forward strand.
TTGATCAAAAAATGCGGCAGGTCCTCCTTGTTCGTCTTTGAAGACGACAAAAGCCTTGATAATTCGCGTGAAGTTCACTGCGATATGCTGGGACGAGCTTCTTAGAACCAACGGCGATGATATGAAAGGAATCCCGAACCATTGTGGCCAAGGCAAACATGACGATGGAAATTGCCGTCATCGTCCAGTTTACTGGTTGCCCATTGGGGCGCTTGTAGGCAAGAACCCAGTGTGTGATGATGAACAACACCGTATAGGCACCTAAGGAGGAGGGTAGTCAGCCTAACCTTCGAAGACGGACACCGTGCAGTAGTGTACTTACCGTAGAGAAGCGTTTGACAGAAGATGGAAACGAACTTGGACTGTGGTCAAAGGTGAGCTACGCGGTGGATTGTAGAAGAATAGAATCCAGACCTCCTCCTTGGTGAACATTGCGAGGGGATAAAGAGGATGATTTAATGACCTCCTGGTGTATCCTAGCTGAACCAACTCCACCTTTTAAGCCATGCAATCCTGATATCGTCCAGGAGCGAGATGACAGTTTGCCGCCTGGAGGGAGATGACATGAGAGAAGGTCAAGCGCAAAACCAATGGATGACTGTCATATCCCGAGAACTAGCGGAGTGTCTTCAAGCAAACTTGGAAATTTGTAGCCCACGGCGATGGTGATCCCAGCTACAACATGTTTCAAGTTAACCCAAGACAATGGTGGCTTGTCTCGTGGCTACTTGATTCCTTCGAGCGCTGCCGATGGTAGTTGTGAAATGCAATTAAGCTGAGATATGAAAGTAGAGCGTTTATGGAGATGTCATGGGGCGTATTGATTCATCACCCGAAGAGAAGGAAAGAGGGGACATCGGGCTTGCGCAAGGGAAGGAAAGGATATAACGGGATTGGTCTTGTGGTACGGCGCAGGAGCGCTGCGAACGATCATCCCGTTGCTGACCCAGAAAAGCGGATACTGCCCGTACACAACTTGGATGTGAGTAGGAATCGCGAAGTAGAAGTAGAACGGTTGAGCTTTTCCCAAATTGACCACAAGTTGAAGAGTAGGACAAGGTCAGGTTTTGAGGATGGTTAAAGAATGGAAACTCCAAGTGACGAAGAGGCTCGATGACCAGAATAGATGGACATCGGTGGCGCGTTTGCCAATCCGAAGCTTGCCATCGATCAGGCCGTGTATAATTTGCGAAGAAATGTGGCGTCGTGGTCAAGCACGAGTTATGATAGATCAAATTCGCAGCAGGCGACATATCGAAGCCGAGAAATGAGAGCCAAATAGAAGATCCTTCCCTCGAGTCTGAGAGTCCGTCGGTGGGGGGTGAGAAGCCGTGATCAGATCCAGCGAATGAAGACCTGGCCCTGGAAGGCACAGGAGTCCTTGCGATGAGATCATGAGAGCCTACCGGAAAATGAGTCGCCGATCCAGGAGTCCACATAAAAGATTAGAGTAGACTGGTAGCAATGTACCTCAATGCCATACCCATAGGCTCAAGGACAAGAAGGATATTTTCCGACGAAAAAAACGCTGGCTGGGCTTGAGATAAGGGTGGTGACGGTGATTCACTTGTATCCATGGAGCCTTGGTCGCCTGGCCGCTGCGGCTGGGGGTGGGGGTGGTCTTTATTTGGCATTCCATCAGGCTGCTGGAGGGGATCGTGGTCTATTGTGGTTCAGGCCTCAGGCCTCAGACCTGAGCGAGCGCTGAGTACTTGATTAGTTGGAAGCAAGTGAAAAGTGAACTAATGCTAGTTCTTTCAAACTTTGTGCGAAGTATTACTGACCGAGGAAGGAAACAGGCAGAGAGAATGCAAAAAACAGACCCCGCCGTGATTTGAACACGGGACCCTGCGATAGCTGAATCACTGCAATCGCATGCTATAACCACTTAGCTACGGAGTCCGATGGCAACGGCTCAACATGATAGTACATAGTGACTGCAGTGTTTATGTAAAGAAGGACTTGGGCCCAAGTCAACTTTATGTGACTCATCCGTTCTTACCTTCGCTCTTCCTTCGCTAGAAACCGACGTCTATGTCGAGAGAATAATCGTCGATGATGCTCAGCCTCTATGCTGCCTCTCTGATTAGCGGATGCTCACCGTTTCATGTTTTCTCTGCTGTGTCAATTCGAGGTGGGTGCATTCTGGGGCAGCGCACTGTGTCGGTAACATGCCAGTTATTGTGCGACCTCCTCAACTAATCCCCACGTGCAGCAATCCTATCGCCCAATCTTTGATAGGAACTCTAAGAACGGTGTAGACTTTACGCGAAATGCGAACAAAACGCTTTCGAGAACCAACCGGGCCCATGCCCACGCCCACACCTGATCTCCGTGTCTAACCGCTTCGTGATGCGGCCAGGCCAGCAAAATTGCCGCAACTGATGCTGATTCCCTCATCCTCATCTTTCCATGGTTCATGTATCTGATCTGAACCCCGACTTGCAACTCAAGACGCGCCCAAATCCACTTTCTAAGTTACCTTGGTGGATAAGTCGTTGGCTGGGATATCGAGCAAACCCGCCATCAAGGAAACTGCCTGAATGGGGACTTTGGATATGGTGCGTTTCTCATGAGGCAATCATCGATCTGGAAGAGCTGAATGACTGGGTAGGACTTGGATCGGAGCATTCTGTGGGATTTCTGTCGTACAAGCCGTTTTCTCAAACGCACATTACTTTATCACTCGAGGAACCCCTTCGATCGTCGCCAGTTATGTGAGTGATGACGTTCCTGGTGGCACTGAGCCGGTTGGAGAGACTGATAAACCTCGTGTATTTGTCTAGGGAGCATCGGCCGTCCTCATATACGGCACCATTGAATCACCTCTCGCCCAACCACGCGCTCTAATTGGCGGTCATTTCTTAGGGGCATTGACTGGTATCATATTAACCAAGCTCTTCCTCCTTCTCCCAACCGAACAACGCTACGTCGAGCTTCAATGGCTCCCAGGTTCCATGGCCTGCGCAACTTCCAGTGTAATCATGCAAATCACCGGGACGAATCATCCACCAGCTGTCGCGACAGCTCTACTCGCTGCTATCGATGTGGAGGTCCGAGCGCTAGGATGGTACTACCTCCCGATCGTTTTGTTATCGTCCACCCTTGCGCTGGGGGTTGCTTTGTTTTTGAATAATATCCAACGCCGGTATCCTGTTTTTTGGTTCACCCCCGACTCGCCACCGTCCACCTTGCCATTGCCAAATACCTCTCCCTTATCTGTGCGTAGACAAACGGGCAGCTCGCAATCGGTCGATACTTTGACGAGCATACATACGGCGGCCCCTGTGGTTCGATTATCTTCTAATTTAGTGTAGATTATTTCGAGTGATACAGATCTGGTAGTACATATTTCGGTTATATTCAGTTCGACTATCTTACTGAATACTACACGTCTGCGTTTACCAGGCTACATATTTCGTTGTGGCATTCCTATGTACAAAATTGTCCAACGTAACTTCGATAAACGTCCGAGTGTGGCCAACGGAAGATACTTATAGTTCAAGATACCGATGAGTCCTGTTCGTCGTTCCAACCTTCAGCCCAATCCCAATCCGGAGGACGCATGACGGTTATTGGCCACCACAATTCGTCACGATACCACCGGTCATACCTTCCTGAGAACGTTTGCTGGTATTCAATCTCTTCCAACACCGGAGACGCTCGAAAGCATCGCCTTGCCCAATTCGCGTGGAACTGCGTTGGATAATCAAAGAATGTGATAGTACTCCATGTCATACGGCGTAAGGTTTTACATTGGCTGAAGAGCGTCGGAACCTGGTCCCAACCATGATGCTACAAACACGCAAAGAGATCAAGTTAGTACGAATGGCTTTGTGCAAGGGAGGATTTGGACTTACCGCATCGCCGATGTGAAGACATTCAAGATTAGGCATGAGGCTTGCGAAATAGAATAGGGCATCCAAGTGAAGGGCGGAGCAAGAGAAGACGCGGATACTTTCCAGGATTTCCACGGGATGTTGGTTGATATAGTCAGCATGCAGCTCCGTAATCTTGAGGTGAGTGATCGGTCGATTCGGGAGGAGTTGGATGGCTAAGCCGTGCCCGCCTTCAAGGCACCGAAGGCGGGACAATGCCTCTCTAGGAAGCTTCATCGAATGTACTTTGGGAAGACTGAGTCGCTCGATGCCGTGTTGGTAAGTGATAAATCGAACCAACGGATCTCGGAACGCAGGGGTATGGACATATCGGAAATCGGTAAGGGAGAACGGCAGCAAGCCGTCTTTGAATAGCACCGAGTCGTCGACTGTGATGCGTGGGTAGAGCATCTTGAATGTCTTCAGGTTCGGACACATAACGATGATACGGCGGAGGATAGGGATGATCGGTGAAAAATTGGGTGGTGCTTCTAAGGGAAGTAGATGACAGAAGATGGTAATCTCCTTGACATTTAGGGCGAGGTTTCGAAGGAGGATGGTTTGCTCGAATCTGAGGAGTCGCCGAGTAACGCTTGGCTCTCCAAGTTGGAGGAAACGAGCCGCTTGATAAAGAAGCGGTTCTATTTCGTTGTGAACACATCGAGATACGTGAAGCAAGGAAGCGAGTGTCTTCCTATCTTCTGCATTGACACTACGCACGATAATGAGGATGATCTCGATAGGAAGTCGGATGCGCGACATCTTCGAACGTGTGGCTTCGTTGACGATGATGGATGTTGGGACTGGGGAGATGATTTGGGGAATATATAGTCATTTCCTAGCGGAAGGGCGAGCCCGCCGCGTCGGTGGCACAAAACCATCTCATACGGGGACAAAGCAAGGATGGATAATGACGCAGTGTGCCATTATCAATCCGGGGTTGGTCCGGGTCCAGGAACCATTGTTCGTATCTGTGCCATCCCGAATACAGTAGCCTGTAGGTTGGATGACGTCGTTCGTTAGCTCGCTCATCCAGATACCATTGTTCTCCTGAGGTACACCAGGTGGCCAAAGGCACGCGAGTGCAAGTGACATCTTCTCGGATGATAGTGTAGCATCAAAGCAACACAAGTAGAGTCCATTCAAGGGTTCCCATTGAATCACATTAGCTTTCACATTAACTTCCCGATAGATATGGAACAACTTACATATGCGAGAAAGCAGTGGACCCCTCGCGCGACTCCAGTCCTGAGGCCCTCGATGGTCCCTCGGAAGGTTCAAGCTTCAAGTCTCAAGAAAACCCGCTATTGGTTCTACAATGAGAAAATGATGGAGGGGGAGAGATTTTATCGTCAGAGAAGCCGTATTGAGGTTGAAATCTGCGAGAAACAAGGACCAAACAAGGACGACCATCCTCCAAGCTCCAAGAGTAATGGGCGCCGGTAAACACTTGGCTGCTCAAGATCCGTGGGTAGCAGCGTCTCTGTTAGTATATCGGTTAGTACACGCGCCTGTCATCGCATGATAACGCGCGAAAGCTGGGTTCGACTCCCAGACAGAGAGGATTTTTTCATCATTTCTTTGATGGGTCCGAGACCCCATTGAGAGTTCTATTCTACTCCTCATCTTCCCTTACCTGACGCACGCGATCACACAGAAGAGGTTCACATCCAGTTTATCAATATAGACCAATTCTTCCATTAATCATCGACGAATCGTTTTCTCCCATGCCCGATTTTGATTGAATTCGAACAAACATGGATGATAGAGTTTACAATTTCCATTTTCAACCAGACCAGACGGGTCCTCCTGGGGCGGTGTAGGAAGCGCTGGAGTTCGAGGCAGAGAACCACCACAATTGTGTCAAGATACCCCTGCGCCGGAATTGCCGTGCTTCAGTATCGGGGCGGGCATGCGTACAAGGTGGACTTACGACTCAGTAGGGTTATAAGAACCTGGGAGAGCAACTCCCGAGGGGTTGGCAGATCCGCCACCGGTCACGGAGACTTGGAAGCAGTGAGGGTAGAACTTGGAGGGTAACAATTAGTAATGGTGGAGTCAAAATTCGGACAAGGATGATACGGGGCATACCTGGGCACCACCGACAGCATGAGCAACATGGAGACCGAGAATTTCATGCCTGTAATAACGCCAGGAGACATAAGCTACAAGCGGATGGACAGTAAGCAGAACAACTTATCAAAAGGTATTCGCCATTTGAGATGCTCGCAGGGATGGTCGATGTCCATTTCGCGCCTTGAGCAGCAAGGCGGTCCTGCGGTGGCGGGCAAGTTAGTTGGCAAGATCACTCTTGGTTTTGTGTTGCTACTCACAGAACCCCAAGCAGGCGTCAAAGACGGGTCCCAGCCGAATTGATCAATTTTGAACCATGGGCTACCAGTGTCGCCTTTAAAGTTGGCGCAGCCGTTCGGGCACTTCGCCATGTAGGTCATAACAGGGCCGGAGTGGGAGCTTCCCCATTGATCCCATTGGACTAGATAAATAGGCACGTCAGTATATCAATACATGACACATGGGAAGGAACTGCAGTCGTACAGGTTACTTGAGAACCAGCGGTGACTGGGGCGATGAGAGATGTTGGGACGTTTCCTCCCTTATTGCAGGTGATGTTCACGTGGTTGACGTCGGTCACAGGGCCGTTATCGTCAATGCGACGCTCGACTGGACGGATCGTTTGTCAACGGTAAAACAGCATGCAGGATTAACGATGTTATTTACCTCTGACTGGAAGAGGAGATATATAACTGAGGGAGGCAGTTTCAGTCAGTAGACCAAGGGAAAGCCTGACTAGGAGACGTACGGATCTGAGAAGGGAGCCCATCCGGGGTAGGTGACGCCATTCAAAGTTACGGAGGCGACATAACCGTGGGCAGCAACGCGGCTGACACCAGCGGCGATGATGGCGAGAGTGGAAGAGAGACGCATCCTACGACAGCAAATGCAACGCAAGTAGTCTAGTCAAGTGAGAGCACAATTGCCTCATCAGACGCGCTTTTAAACAATGTGCAAGGAAAAATATGCGGCTTTAGCGAAGGCGAGGTGGGGGAAGGGATAAATAATTCCCCCGTGAAAGAGCCGTATAACAGAGTTCGACGAGATTACCTCGGATGTAAGGTCGCAAGACACAGCTTGGCAGAATGCTGTAGACGAGATTCCGGAGAAGATGATGTTGATTCGTAGTCAACAGAAAGGAATAAGACAGAATAATGATAGCCTATTCAATACAGAAGAAGAATGAGCAATGAGCAATAAGAAGTGAAGCCAGATGGGAAGAGAGATGATAGGATCAGAAGCCTGGCTAATCTTGGTCCATCTCGGCGACAAGGCCTGGAGTTTTCTCCAGAGTAGTCACGGTTGACAAGAGTTTGCTTTGGCTCGCTAAATCCGAGCCACTAATCTTCGGGAGATCAATATCCAACGAGGGCATCCTAGAAGGGGGAAATGAAGACATTTGAACTGTAAATGAGGCAGCCGACGTCATTTTTCATTGTCCCCATGCTAATCGACAACATGATACGCACAGTTATTCGGCAGGGACATAAGATTTGGGGAGGTCATGGGACTGAACTGAATCTCTTCGATGTTGATTTCGGTACCATTGTGGAGTCCGACTGAGGCACTTGGGTGGTTCTGATTTTCCGTGAATACGCTTGATGGATCCCCGAGACAGGAAGGCTTCATTTCTGGCGAATCGAGTCCGTCAACATCCATGGGATCGCAACTCGAGTCGTCAAGGTGAAATTCGGATTCCAAGGGAGTTTCGCTAGGTGGGAGCTCGATGCAACTCCGCCTTTGAAGCGATGGTAAAGGGGCCACCTTGTCTATTGAAACACGACGTAGGTGGTTATCGACATAGATAGTGAGAGCTCTGGCTTACCCGATTTGTTGATATCCGAGGTCGCGAGTGTGTCGGTCATGGTTGATGCTTAGGTCAAAACTGTTGGAGAGTCCAGGCAAAGGAGGTCAAATGGCAGCAAAAATGACCGAACTGTCTTATACGGGTTGAAGAATGGACGAATCTCCCAATTTAGCTTCCTTTCAAGAAAAAAGGGCCTTGTTCTCCGTTGCCGCTCACGTTAGCGATTGCCACAAAGGAGGAAGACTCGCAGAGCGAAGCGACTGGAGGCTAGTCCTGAGTGCTTGGAAGCGATGCTGGATCGATGATTTGCTGGCGGTACGATAATTCTAGTAAGTGGGCAGTCTGAGGAAGGACGCCCAAAGACGTTGGAAGACGCGCAGCGTTCAAAAAAGGAAAGCTGTCCGTCAGACTCCAGAGGGCTGGCTTGGCATCACCCTGACGACCGTTGCTATGCACGTGGGTTAGAAAAATACTACGCAATTCCAACGCAAATACCTGGTACAAGTAAATGTAAACCCTGAGGAAGGAAGAGTATGTGGAGAGAAGATTGACCAGAAATACGTAGGTAGGAGTAGCGTACAACATGGGTTGGAGAGTACAATATATATTGAAACAGAGATGTAACAGAGATACCGTCCATATGATGAAAGATAGTCCGGTGTCCGATGGTCCAGGAAAGAGGAAATAATGTATAATCATGACTGAGGATGGGGAGGATCCGACGATACAGTTGGAGCGGGAGGAGGAGGTATTCTTTCGTTGGCTTCCAAGGCATCCGGAGGGGATGTATTTGGCTCAGGGTCAGGAGGTCGAGGTGAGGGAGGAAGTTGGTCTTCATCCTGAGTTGCACTTGGTATTGAAGGAGGGTTAGGCGCTGTGGGTAGTTCCTCGGAAGGTCGAGCGGGCGCGGGAACCTGCACTCCATCTTCAGTTGGAAACTGAGGAGACCGGGATGGTAGAGGGGATTCAGAAGGAGGGACAGAAGTCGGTGCCGGTGTTCCGTCTTGAGATTCCTGCTGTGTAGACGGAGAAGCAGTACCGTCTTCTCCTGTTCCTGTACGATTTCTCAGCGTTAGTCTCCCCAACTCCAAATCAACATATTTCGGTGGCCCGCCGGCGTGTTCATACGCGGGAAGCTCGTCTTTGTCCGATGGTTCGTCGTAATCACCCCCGGCACCCGTCCTCCTACCAAAAGCATCGACATCCGCCCCTCTTGTGCGCCTCGTTTGATACGTATGTGCAGCCGAGGGCGTTGAGAGGTACGGGTAATATGTGCGTATGTCAACACCACTGTCAGAGTACAGTGTTACTCGCTGAGGTCTCTCGGACGAGACGGTCCTCGCACTGCTGAATGACTGCGTACGTCTCCGGTCGCGTTGTCGCGTAAAGAATTCTGTCAAAGGACGATTTCGTTGTCGGAGTTGTAGAAATCTGTTGGTCGAAAGGGGGTACATGTTAGCATCAGTACATCTCGGTTCACGGCCAACTACACACCTCCACGCGACGATTGATCCAAGAGTTACAAGCGCAACCACTAAGAAAAGCCACTCCAGCACCGTCTGATCCGAATGTAACGGTTGAGGTGGGAACTTGTACTTAATTCAAGCGAGAATGATGCGCACCTTGACCAAGTCAGCATCTTCGTCATTTTGGTTGGTCCATGTGCTTGAAGGTTTGATGATTGTTGCGGGGTCGGGAAAGAAAGGCGTATCAGATGTCGTTGGGGTAGTCGTGGTCGTTGGGGTCTGCGTTGGGGAGAATGATGTCCGCGCCGTCGTCAACGATGAGCTCGTGGAAGACATTTCAGTGTAATATGTGCATCAAGCAGTTAGCTAAGAGGAAGAACGGGGTCAGTTAGATTTAGTGGGCATCGAGAAACTGCAGAAATACCTTTGCGCGGCCGTCGTTGACGTCAACAACGATGAAGGGTTGCATGCCACCGTCCCTTTAGCGCCTCTTAGCGCCTACAACGGCTTACTTAAGCTGCACCCATTTCTCCTCCCTACCCTCATGCGACCAACGCTTTCTCTGCTGAAGTCTGGCCGTTCAGCTTGGAAAGGTCGATATTAGCTGTCTTGCGCGTTAAAGAAGAACAAAACTGACCATGAAATCATCAGGCCCTTACTTTGTCGCCTTTCCGAATCTTCGCGACGCGGTGCAGAACCATGTACCGATAAAAACCCAAGCTCGGTCGTGTACTATCCTCCCAAATTTCGTCGGGTATGTACATTTTTCAAATATACTTGAGGGGGCATGCGTTAACGGACGTGTAGAATACGGTTTATGGTTCATAATGGCAAGGACTATGTGCCAGTTCTCGTAACGCAGGACATGGTGGGGCATAAGCTGGGAGAATTCTCACATACGAAGAAGAGATTCGTTTATAGGTGCGTAACGCTCAATAAAATGCGTCAGATGCTGACTTCCTGCGCAGACATACAAAGAACAAGTAATCTTGTTTTTGGTTCAATCATACTCTTCTTTACGCCTCCGAGGCCGTCTCAATACTCAAAAATGCGTGATTTATCCTGTACGACGGTAGTGTGCTCAATATCCGCTCACTGAATAATGAAACCCGCGGTAGCTCAAGGCCTATCCTGAGGATGCTTCGTCAGTGTCTCAACCATGGGATAGTGCCAGCGTGGGGTACACAACAAGACGTTATCAAAGTATTTCAAGCAAAGGACAGCATTGAAGGCATAATCTAGCTTGCGTAGACGAGCTCTCGCCTCTTCGGTGAACCATAGCGAACGCCTGGGTCTACTCGTTTCTCCAAGCGTTCCGTTGGTACATACCGAGATGAGTTCGTCGGGTACAACGGATCGTAGGTGCGCTGTCACAGCCGCCTGGACGATGGACCATTTTGTCGACAGTACGTCTCAGCGTAGGGATGAATATCACATCCTTCGTACGGATACCCAGTCAGGCAATGCTCCCCGGGACGGAGCGGTACTAATCCTACCCTCATTGACTGGGTTCAAGCCTAGGAATTGGCTTCGGTACGTGAGCAATATGACGTTCATATGTTCAGTGACATCATCCCCTGACGACCCGTGCTTTATCTTACAGTAGAATGATGCGGGGGAGCTGAAGATCTGCCATGACTTTCGATGAGTAGATTGTTCTATGTAGAGGGCTTGTACCGCTTTCTTGCAACAAACTGTATTGTCTATTCGTCCGGACGATCGGTATTCAGTTTCCGTCCCTTTGTGTTTGATCCTTCTCTCCATTGGTAAGTCATTTATCCATTGATTTGCGCGTATCGACTACGAGATGTCCGCTCGATGTGCTTGGTAGTCACGACGCAAAGCATGAGAAAATCGCAGCCAGTTGCTCAGCGGAGCCCAAGTCCGCCTACATTCCGTTTTTCCAGCAGAGAAATTCCATATTGCACACCTAAAATTACATCTACTCTATCTATAAAGTACGTACATCCATTTACTTCCGACGACGGAGGAAAGAAAGCGTCGTCGTGCCCGCTACCATCGCATGGAGAAATAAATGTAGGTGATAGACGATGGATATGAGCTTGTGGGGGAAGAGGGTGTGGGGTAGATCGTCAACCAGGGTAGACTGCAATGAAAGGTGTGCAACAAGCCCTTTGCGAACAACTTTCCACTAAAGGCTGGAGATAGCGAGCGTCCCATCACGTCGAGTAAAGAAGAGAACGGGAGAGATAAACAGAAACGAACTATGAACGGACTTATATGAGAATGTGTAGGTTGGCGGGGGAAGAGGATAAAGATGTAGACAATATGCAAAAAGAAAGATAATTGAGGATAACCATGGGAGCAAAGCAGGTAAAAGGTGATTTCCACAAGTCGTAAGGGAGTAGGATGGACGGAATCGGTCCGTGTAAACGAGGATATCGTAAGTTACAAAGTGAGAGAGGGTTGATTATTGTTGCTTCGTTTTGAACCTAAGGAGAGGAGCAAGCCCCGATAGGGCGCAAGACTTCTTCAAGAATTCATGCTGAAAGGCGGGGTAAGCGAAAGATTAGCAGAGGATCTGGCATTGAGACTTACATCAAGCAACTCGCTTGCAGTGGCGCGGCTGGAAACATCAACGCAAAGACAGACGGCCAAGAATCCTTTGAGCTCTCTGCTCAAAGCTTCCGGCTTCTTCAGCGTAGGGGTACCGTTCGTCGCGATGAGATAAAGTGCCTTCAATGGTTCTTCATCCAGATAAGGTGGCTCGTTTTCAATCATTTCAATGGCCATGATGCCAAGTGACCATATATCCACTTTCGCACCATACTCCTTTTGCTTGACGACCTCAGGCGCCATCCAGTATGGAGTTCCAACCATAGTGGCCCGCTTGGACTTCTGGTCCGTTAACTTCGCACAGAAACCGAAATCAGCTGGTCGACGAAGTGGCGGTAAGAATAAATCCAACGAAATTGATGTGGGAACTTACTGATTTTAACTCGGCCTTGAGCATCGAGGAGGACGTTATCGGACTTAATGTCACGATGGATAATACTTTGGCTATGGAGGTGACCCAAGCCTTTGCAAGTCTGCGGTCGTATGGTGAGAAACACGCAGCGGAGGAACTAACAATACCGCTAACCTCAAAGCAGATGCTTGCAATTTGATCTTCCTCCAGCGTGTTATTCTCGATTATGTCCGTCAACGCACCGCCCTCCATATATTCCATAACAACCCAAAGTTCGTTGCTCTTGACGAGGTAAGACTCGAGGAAGTTGACTATATTTGGATGCTGTGACTCCTTCATGACGAGAATCTCATTGACGATGAGCTCCTTCCGTGGTTGATGAGACAAATCCATTTCCTTGATAGCCACTTTCTTCCCAGTCGCCAGCGTCTTGGCAACGTAGACATGCCCAGACGCTCTAAATAAAACGGTGGTAATCAGCCAAGTACTCAAAATGGTCTAACAGGCAACGTCATCGGATGACGAAGACCGCAGCGCGCGGGAATATATAAAGGAGGAGTAGAGGAAAGCAACTCACCCTTGCCCGACCTTTTTGATCTTACTGTAGATAGTTTTCGGGTCTTCATCGCTGACCACTTGTCTAAGCTTCTCCATAATTTGAACTTCCGTCATCGTGCTGATGCGCTTTTCCTTCTCCTTAGGCTTTTCCAGAGCGGCGGCGGCGGCAGCGATGCCATTGGTCTTTGGCTTCTCTTCTGCTTGGATCTGAACTTTCTTGGTGGGTTGCAAAGGCTTAACAGGGGGAGGTCCAGCGGTAGCTCCAGCCGGACCAGAGGCGGGTTGAGTGGCGGGTTGAGTGGTGGCAGGGGAAGACTTGGACGGCGCACCCATGCCAGGTCTCGCGAGGTCCTTTTCCCTCTCCCTTTCCCTCTCCGCCCGTTCCCTCTCGCGCTCGCGTTCTCGGTCTTTCGACTGAGAAGGTTGGAGTGGTGGGGGTGCTTGGATGGGAAGCGATTCCTTTCTGATGGGGAGCGAAGTAGGAGGGGGGTTAGTTGGAGGTGGCCCATGAGCTTTCTGGCGGGCGCGTAGGTCAGCAGATGAAGGGGTATGGTCAAGGGAGGTCTTGGGCGCGGAGAGTCCGGGCGCTGGAGGGGCAGGGCGATTGGCAGTAAGTAATGGGCGAGGAGGAGCGGGTCTTGAAGCTTGCAATGTACCAGCGATGGGCGGTCGGCTACCGGCACCAGCAGAAACGCTATTCGCATGCTGAGCGTGGGATCCGTTCACCAATTCGGCAGCGCGAGCTGCGTCTGTAGAGAGGTTGTCGCTTGTGGACAGACCTGGAGGGGCTGTGTCTTGACGTTTCATGCCTGGACGTGATAGGTCACTCGACGATGAAGACGATAACGGTATGCCTAGTTTACCCATCCCACCCAGGCCAGTTCCAGCATTGAATCGCGCTGGTGCGGCTAAAGGATGTTAAATAGCAACCCTCGTTAATGGAGTCCCGAAGCGAAAAAGTGCAATCTGACGTACTCATCTCTTCCATCTCCCGCTTCTGGTGATCGGTGTAGAATTCTAGGACGTCAAGGACGGCTTGTGGATCCTTAGCGTAGTCCTCGCGCGTGATGGCAGATTTCGTGAGCAGCTTGCTCCATTGTTCGGGCATCCCAGTAAAGGCTCCCGAAACGGGATCGAAGCCTACATGGACTTTGTGAACGAAGTTTGTAGGATTGCTGACGCCCATCAAAGGGCTCCGAGCGTATACATCATCTTGCCAGCCGTAGAGCTCCTCATCGTTCTTCAGCGAAAAGTAGAACCGCTTGTCTTTCGTCTCTAAGAGAAGGCAATACGGTTTCAGGTCAGTTCGCTCGATGCTGGATATATCTCCCAGATTGACAACGGTTTGCTTGGGGGCGTGCTGAAATCTCTTAACACTCTATCGCATAGCTGAATTGAGCGCATCCTTACCTCTGATTTGTGGATTGACAACTCAGAGTCTGTCAGAACCAACCACTTGGCTTTCCACATCCAACTGGCGAACGTTCCCTCCTCCTTGACGCTAACAACACCGTTTCGGACGATCTGGTTGCCACCATACATGTTGTTTTCCGGATGCCGATTTGGAGAACCTCCAATGCCTGAATACGAGGCAGCATAAGACGAACTCGACGGCGAAGCTGGAGTGAAGGTGAATGAAGAGCTGTATCCCGACGAGTTCAACGTTGATGATGACCCAAAGCTGTCTTCAGTACCTCGTCGTGGTGCTTGGGGCGCCGGCCGCGAAGGGGTCAGCGAAGTAGAAGTGAGGTTGAATGCCATAAGGGGTGACGGTTCACTGATGGCTTTTCCAGCCTAAGCTCGCTAGGATCCAAGGAAATCACGCCGCGTCGTCGCCGCTTACGTCGTGGAAGTGGGTTTGGTCGTCGTGGGCGTCGTTGTCGAGGTCGCTGCTATGCAGAATGTCTGAGATAATAGTTTCTGTTTGTCCTTGATGACGGATCTATCAGTTCAGGCACCGCTTGAATGCCAGACGGCACAAACGCAAGGGAAATTCGAAGCCCGACGTCGCTCCGATTCAATGCTTCGATCGCCACAGCAACCAACAACGATCTAGACCAAACCCAAGGTTTGAAGCAGAACTCTGTGAGAGGGTTCGAAACCTTTGTCCGCAGCCCAGGCGCACACTGCCCATAGCTGATGTAGATGGAAGCTTGATGTGTCAGTTCTTGCTATGCTGGTTTCAAAAAAGTAACTTTAGGAGGAGGGGAAAGAAGTTTAACCATGCGACTCGAGCTTCGACGAGCCCTGATCGACTCCGCAGGCACGCCCGGAGGGAGAGACAATAGTGAACGGACCAATGAGGTCGCGTGTAATGTTTAGGGAAGCAATCGCAACTTCCTCCTAGATCGACTCTGGGCGTATAAAATTTTAAGGAATAGATCTGGTGAGGTTCTCCTTTCATTGAAGTAGGCAGTGCTTATGACCAATCGACCTCGACCGCGTTCGAGGCGGTAAGTAGGAGTGGAATCCTCAAGGCTCCAAGACAGGGCCATATACCGGCATAGAGTAGGTTCACGAATCACGGACATATTATATGTACACACAATCGTACTTACTTACGCATCCTCAAAGCTCTGAATCACATCAGATTTTCAAGGATCATGTCGGCGGCCTGAGCATCACGAAATCACATCAATCAACTAAGTTCTTCATCGAGAACCAAATGTTTTGTTATAACACACCTTTTCAGCAATGGCATATATCGTGGCTTGAGGGTGCGCCGCGATTTGTAGCGGGATGACTGATGCATCAACCTGAAAAAAGAGCGTTACCCTTGCAGTGGTGGATTAAGCTACCATTGCTAGAGTACATACCACTCTCAAATTCGTGGTGCCGTAAACCTTGAGATTGGAATCAACCACTCCCCCTTGATCCCGTGGTAACATAGCCGCTGTTCCCAGAGGATGATGGGTGATATCAGCAACGTTCCTAAGATACTCCTTGATCTCGTCGTCACTTTGAACGCTCAGTCCGGGAGTAATTTCTTCCACAACAACGCCCTTGAACGCTTCGGTTCCGCACAAACGCCGTGCGAATTTGAAGGCATTGACGAGGATTTCGATGTCTGCTGGATGGTCGAAAAGGGACAAGTCGACTAGTGGCGGCTTCGTAGGGTCCTTCGACGCTATATGGACACTACCGCGAGAAAATGGATGTGTTAAGATAAGTGGGAAACTGAAGTGACCATTTCCGGTTGGTTTGGGCGCGGGCCTGACTGGCGTTGGTACGAACTGAGATACAAGCATTATCCTATCCAAATGTGAGTCACGGAGCGATCATCTATAGGAATGTGATACAAACTCTAGCTGAGGGCTCAAATCATCGGTGAGCCACTTTGTCTGAAGCTCACGGATGTTCTTGGGAAGTTTTGCGGATGATTCGTCTAAATTGACGAGACCAGCGATCGCGCTAACGCGACTTTCAGCGCATGTCTTCAGCGGCATGAAAGAAAAGTTGATCGGAACAGTTGTCAAGAGGCCTTCTTTGGCTTCTCGACTGTCAAAACGTAATCTCAGCTCTAGTCTACGAAGCAGAAGGCGTAAAGAGATTACTCACTATCTCTTCATTTCCGCCTCCATTCGTCCCGGATAGAACAAAGCATCGAACGATTCGTATTTAGGGTCATGAGCAAAGACCATGTAGGCTAAAGGATGTTCCTGCCAAAATAGTTTTAGTGAGTATGACAGATACCGCAGAATAACGTCCGAGGTGGGGCGGACCTCTACAGCATGCGAAGTGAGACTAGTGAGGGAGAATCAAAGAAACGAGCTCACGTAGATTCTCCCCTACTCCTGGCAAGTCTACGACGACATTGATGTCCTGAGATTCTAGGACTTGGCGGGAGCCAATGCCTAAGATCGGTACGTTAGCCTGGCTCGAAGATGTTAGAATCATGGTGCATACCCGATAGTTCGAGTATTTGAGGAGTATGATAAGAACCCTGGCAAACGATGAGCCAACTACTTTGGTGAAACCTGGGATACGAGACCTACCGCGGAAAGGATGGCTTCTTTGCCAACAAATACTGACAATATTTGATCACGATTTACTACCGTATACTCAACTCGATTGACGGTGGCCCCATCGTGTTCAGCTTTGAAGATTAGGCGCGTTACACGAGCTCCAGTGATAACGGTGACATTGGCTTGATCTTTCACTGGCGTGTAATAGGCCTGGAGCCGAGGTATGCTGGCAGAGTTGAAACATAAAACTGGGACCACTTACAGTCGCAGATGACACGCGAGATGACGTCAGGTCAATAGCATTTGAGCTGGGCCAGACACCAATGTTGTTTCCCGAACTCTATGAATATGATCGTGAAGCCCAAAGGATCAATCATACTTTCAAGAGATACGCACGGGATTTGTGTTGAGCGGTAATCCAAGTTCCTCGTAGGCCTGGACCCAAAAGGGGAAAACGCTGGGTACCAGATGCGATAGGGTGTTTAAAATGGGTCCAGTGCCAAACTGGTCGGAAGATATGTTAAGTCCACGAGCAGCCGCGGTCGCCTCGGAGCAGTGAAGGGATTGTGACTATCGGGGTCGCGGTCAGTATGCACAGAAGCTGTTGTCTGGGGGACCTTCCGCTCATACCTTCTTGAAATAATGCTGAAAAGTGACAGAGTTCCAGGTTGGATTTCCAAGCAACTCGAAGGCTGCGGAGTCGCGTCATATGCGAAAAATTTCGAATGACAAAGGGAAGGGACTTACCATCGTACTCATGGGATGGGGCCCTATGAAAGTATATGGAGTTAAGTAGCTGTGACGAGCTCGGGGAAGTCATCAATGAAACTCACCGCCCGAGAGTCATCAAGTTGAGCTGAGATCAAAATGAATCATCAATGAGGATCATGAAAAGCACCAGTACAGACATTACTCGAACCGCCCAAACCCTTGCCTCTGGAGATATCGGTAATGAGGTTGATATTCGAGTAGTGTTTCAAGACCATACCTAGGAAGATAGATCGAACGGTTGTTAGCGCTTTTCTGTGCTGTGGAGGAGAAACACCAGTCATGGGTTGGTTTCCCGAAGTTCTGAAAGTAGAGTCCTTGGCGATACTGGTCAGATCAGAAACGTCTATACGTTCAGAACAACTCACCGGGTATTTGAACGGTTGGGTCTTCAGAATGATCTTGACCTGCTTCTAGTACACAAACAGATATGTCCAGTTTCTTTGCTAATCGCGAGGCGACAGCTAAACCAGCCGTTCCTCCTCCAATGACAACGTAATCAAAGGTCTTGCTTGAGGACATACTCTGTGAGTCAGCTTCTTGGAGTATGAAGAAGAGCCACCTTTTTATGCAAAAATGATCCCGACTTGGAAGCCTGCGGGGAAGGACCAGTAGCTGATCAGATGGCACTCTGGCACCACGATCATGAGAAGCCACGATTTCCGTTGATCAAGACTCAAATGGGAGAAATGCAGTCAGCAGATGCGGCCTCCGACTCATTCCAGACCCCCCACCCACCGCCAACGAAGAGCATCTTCTCACAATGATCTTGGCATGATTGAGCACTGCATCGCGCTGAAAGCTCGAGTGATGCTTCCTGCCAAACTCGTGGGCTTCGCGAAGCCCTCGTCAATTTGCGGTTACTTCCAGATTTCTATCTCACGGTTCGAGTTGTCCCTGAATGTCAGAGCCACCAAACTAACGCACTTCCCCTTCAAGCTCTTGCGTTTTCTAGTCTTTTTCGCCACCCATGGCCCGCCGGCACGAACAGGGGCACTGTGCAGTAAAATACCCTTCGTCTCAATGGTAACGCTGCGCAAGTTCCACGACGTAAGCCTTACAAACGCTCAGTACTTCGTTACGCTTTTCTTGACCTCACTGTCGATCCTGCATGCATTGAGGAGACCGACGGGGAAGGACCGTGTGGCTGGCTGATGTGTTTCAATCCGAATACCCCGGAATCAGCATGTTTGTAAATCGGGATTTCTCGAAGCACGACATTCTGCCGAGCTGTACAAGCAAATCCTTTTCCCCGCAAGTCTGCTCTCACGCCGCCGTATACGCAAGTTATAGCAGAACTCAGGCTCCATCGGCCCTAGGGTTGGAGTGTTCAATTGCGTTCGGATATCGACGCGTTACACTCTGCCTGATGGGAACTATTCGGTTAAAACCTCAGTCCTCTTATTACTAGGCTAGTGTGGCTACTGCGACTCTATCCTTTACCACCCTCGCCCCCTTGGGTTTGCGCGATATGTCTGAAATCACCCACCTGTAAGTAACGCCCAACTCGTCCCCATCATAGCAGCGTTTATTCATGTCTTCGTGGTTAGCTTGGGCCCTGTCGTAAGCTCGTTTTACATATCACTCGATCGGAGACCGCAACTTATTTCGTGACGTAGTTCGTCGGTCTTATACTGAGCTGGGGACTATACGGCGGGTTGCTGATCCAAATATGTGTGCAATTTGTCTGGTTTCGATTTCTCCGCGATCTGATAGTCCAGGATTTCAGACAACTACTATGATACGCAGCATAGGACTGACCGACCGTATATCAAAGCCGTTGGTGAGCGCCATCTCATCCCTCCAAGGAAACTCGAGTCGACGATCTCCCTCAGTCTATGGCCTATTGATTGTAGATTCAGTATCGCAAGTCTTCATCACATCACTTTCTTGGGGGAGCTTGGTTAGAGGCTGGGGGGATCCCAACGCGTTGATGGAAACACCGTGGATGGGCATCGTTCTTCCCGTCTTCAATGGCATCAGTAAGTCGTTTCACGTCCAAGATTCACAAGCCAATCCCTCTCCTCTCCCAGCTGCCATGACTGTGCAGATATTCTTCGCTTGGCGTATATGGACACTGAGGAACAACAAAATCACTCTCATCGTATGCTCGCTCATCGTCGCAGTAAGTTTGCATTTCATTGTATCGAGAATCGCGTTGATGACCATCTCTTCCAAAAGACCGCTGTGATGCAGTTCGCCGCCGCACTAGCAGTGACCATCAAGGTACGTCGCGTACCTTCCACGCCCAGATTCCCTTTCAAACGTTCCTGTAGTTTTTTACCATGGACCTCGCCGCTCTCATGCTTAATCCCTTGACCGATGTCATCACAGTGCGTACCCTCGCCAACCTGATGGAATCACACTAATTGGCGTAGGTATGGCTTGCTGGCGACTTCGTCTGTGACGTCCTCATCACTACCTCCATGGTTCTTGTGCTCGCCGACATTCGCAGGAATGCTCCATTCAAGAGGACAGAGTCTTTGATGAACAGGCTCATCATCAATACAGTTGAAACCGGGTATGCCGGTTCCTTGATTTCTCGCCTGTAATTAACTGATGAGTTCCTTAGAGGTAACGTCATCCCTCATCAAGCCCTATCCCCATGTACTCACACTTGGTGATAATCTTCTTTCCTCCACATAGCTGTGTGAGTATCTTGGCCTGAGACCTGTCTGCCGTTTGCTGATAAGCCTGGTCCCCTAGCACCGCGATAGTCGCTGTTGTGGAGCTCGCTCTTTATTTGAGATGGGAAAACAGGTCCTACCATGTTGCTCCGTGAGTTTCAATGGTCTCTCTGACATCCCCACCTTCTAATATTGTTCCTTCACCTAGGGAATACATCCTCCCGAGATTGTATGTCGTAATGTCTAGTTGTCAGAATCGTGCCTTAATCTGACGCCCATTCCAGGTACACGAATGTGCTCCTTGTGGCATTGAATGGCCGTAGACGGATTGCACCCCAGGAAGGAGCTTCTCTAGATTCGAATACACTCCAGTTCCACACTTTCCGCAGTCAACTACAATCTAGAGGCGGTGACAAAGACATCGATTTTGCCCAAGGCGTACACATCTCCAGGGAGACGCGGACGGGGTCGTTGGATCTGGTAAGTATTTTCTCGATGGTGGTTATGCCTCGGCTCTTACTAACACAGTGCGATTATCATCAGCGCGACCTGTCTGCCAAACGGCGGGCAAGTTTAGTCGAAGACAGCTAGTTTCGAACCGGTGAGGTCGGTGTTCCTACCTTCTTTTCGAAACGATGTACCTCCTCCTGTAAGGTATCCCCGTCGAGCAAAATATGTATCACTACGATCACCAATGTATGAACGAATGTGGCATGCTAAGCCGTGCTTGAAAACCTAGGCCCGCCGTTGATAAGTCGACAATTCACCTTATGGATTTCCCTTACCCTGCCTGTGGGATGTTCTCCTCCGAAATCCATCCGCTGTCCGATGGCCATCCCGTGCGTAGGCTTCACACGTAGCACCTACAAGGACCTGCACCCCTACATCTGTTTATCAGGATGCCTGACGCCCTCATTTGCCACCCTCAGCCACTCCCCGGTCTCGCAAATATGAACATGCATCTACAGTAGTTCAAGAAGCAAGTTGTCGCGCGGTTCATATGGCTTCTCGTCAGCGACACCATAAGGAAGCTTATTCACTAAGCCGAGAAAAGACGCCAGGAGTGGCTGTATGCAGAGGATTTTTCTCAGGGCTGCGCGTTGACATCAGCCGACCGCCGTCCAACCCCACTACGGTCAATGAAACGGTGGCCCATCCTACCAGCCTTACCTTGTTTACGCCTCTTTCCTGAAGACGGATCAGGCACACATCATCAACGCAATCGATGTCCACGTTCACACGAAGAGGATCCCATACTTATTTAACTACACACATCCGCGTCCACAGAAGGTTTCCGAGATTTTTTCCTCCTTCAACAAGTTCGCTCCCAAGTGATTGACGTCCTTTTCGGGGCACTTCGGGCGATCTTGCTAAATCCATGCTCCACCTCGCTCTATTGAGCGTGCTCCTTGGCACACTCCCCCTTTCGTTTGCCACACTATTCAGTAATGTTGCCCAACTCCCAAACACAACATACGACTTTATCATTGTAGGAGGTGAACATGTTTATCATTGCTGCCCTATGACGCGTGTTTGACGCGTCGTAATAGGTGGAACTGCAGGCTTGGTAGTAGCGAATCGTCTCTCCGAGAATCGGAGGATAAACGTCCTTGTACTGGAAGCGGGAAGATCGTACGTCTCGTTATCGTTCAACGATCATTGTTTCCATTGACAGTTGCAAGTCATGTGAATGTCACAGACGCAATCGTTCCGTATCTCTGCAACAACTTGGTTTTCAGTGATTATGATTGGTTCGTCGTGACGAGACTTTCTGAGATCTTCTCTCATTCGGGCCCCCAGGAAATATACCACAACGCCTCAGACGGCTCTCAATAATAAAGTTGCCCTCTATACCCGTGGGCGGATCCTTGGAGGCAGTAGCTCCCTAAGTAAGTGCTTAAAACGGAGCGATCATCGATCATGTGTATATCTGACTGATGCCTCGCGTCCGTAGACTTCATGTTTTATACCAGGGGCTCTTCGGAGGACTTTGATCGTTACGCAAGACTGAGCGGCGATTCTGGGTGGTCTTGGGCCAAGATGCAGAAATACATTCTCAAGGTGATATTGGATTCATTACTACCGCGGAGAGATACTGAGTGGCGAACGATGCACAGAGCGAAGGTTGGACGGACCCAGCGGACGGACACGATGTTAGGGGTACATACAACCCCCTCGTCCATAACAGGAGGGGCAATGTTGCTGTTTCTTTGCCTGGGTTTTCTCAGTCAATTGACGACAAAGTGATCAAGACTACGACTCAGCTGAGAAAAGAGTTCCCTTACCTTCTGGACATGAATGCGGGGAGACCTTTAGGCGTTGGTAAGCTGGCCCTATCCTCCAAAGTAACGTTCCTAACGCCCGCAAATAAGGCTGGTTGCAGTCGTCTATCGACAGCCACGGGGCTCGCAGTAGCTCCGCGACCGCTTATCTTGCCCCGGAAGTTCTCTCTAGACCCAATCTCCATGTATTGATCAACGCTCAAGTCACGCGAGTGATCCAGGACCTGAAACATAGCAAAACACCCAGCTTTCGGGGAGTCGAATTCGTCCATCAATCCGGTGGTATGTCGCATTGATCCATTGAGCATGTTTCAATTAACATTGTCGATTAAGGAACGAAATTTGTTCGCAGTGCTTCTAAGGAGGTGATTATATCAGGTGAGGAGACGCTTTCAGACCTTGTGTCGTGGAACTCACGTTGATTGGGATTCAGCTGGCGCTATCGGATCGCCCGTTATACTGCTTCATTCTGGGATCGGAGACAGAGCCAGCTTGAGAGCGCTCAACATCACCTCCCTTGTACACCTCCCTGACGTCGGGCGCAATTTCCATGATCAAGCAAACACATTCAATGTGTGGAAAGTCAGCTCAAACAACACTGACGACAACATCAGACTCAATCCTTCCCTTCCTGCGGAGATGATGACAGAGTGGCTCACCAACAGGACTGGACGTTTCGTCCAGACTACCCTCGGCAATCAGATCATTTGGTCTCGCCTTCCTCGAAACTATCCTCTCCTTCGCAGCCGCGGCGATCCAAGTCCAGGATCAAATAGCCCACATTTTGAGATCATCCCAGCGGTGAGTTACACTTCGGGTTCTCCGGGCTCCACTTTTAATGAATCTTCGCCCATAGAATAGCTGGACGAAAGACACTTACCCACCGCCTCCGGGACATTATATCAGCATGGTTACAGTTGTGCTCTCCCCTGTATCCCGTAAGTCGCTGGTTTGCCTTCGATTTATCCATCACTCACCTGTTATGCGTGCATAAGGTGGATCTGTCAAGCTAACTTCCAATAACCCCTTCGACCCACCCCTGATTGACCCCGCGCTCCTCAATGACCCCTTGGATATGGCAACAATGCGAGAGGCGGTAAGGAGTGCGACGAGGTTCTTGGCTGCACCGGTTTGGAAAGACTATGTTCTGTCTCCGATTGACTCTCTTGAAAATGCCAAAACGGATGCGGAACTGGACGCCCATATCCGGAATTCCACCGCGTCCATATTTCATCCTGCTGGCAGCTGTTCAATGTCTCCCAAGAAAGCTGCATATGGTGTAGTAGATCCAGATCTGACCGTAAAAGGTATAACTGGCCTTCGCGTCGTGGATGCCTCCGTCTTAGTAAGCCCATTCGCCAGTCGCTCCGTTATCATCGAGCTGATACGTCGTGTTTCAAAGCCTCGACAACCAAGCGGTCATCCCCAAGGTGAGATGCCTTCTCTATTCCCTGATAATGACACCAACTGAGTAGCAAACAGCACCTATCTACTTCTTTGCCGAACGAGCATCTGACTTGATAAAGCAGAAATGGAGGATTTAGATCATCTGGACTTTACTCTATATACCCTGAGCTGTTTGAGACGTACTGAGTTCTTATTGTTGCAATCTCTTGTGCGATCGGGGGTTACGTATTATTCCGATGAACTTTTTCCTTGATTTGAGTCTCTGGTGGGACACTTCAAACTTTAGATGACGCCGCGTTCAAAGGCACTAGGCACGCGCCTGCGGCTCAGAGGTCATAATAGGCGGTGCAAGCCTCCTTCACATCTCGGATGCAATCTGTGATCAAGGCTTCCCCGAGGCCAACTGAATGGGTATCACTAGGAGTCAGTATATGGGGGTCCTTAAAAAGAGGAAGGGTGACAGGACATCGACAATTGCGCAAGATGTATACCTCTTTTCCAGCTCTAACCCCAACTTATGAGGCACCCGTCTCCTTGCTTTTATGTATGGTGGGTATCATTTTAGGTATCGCCCTTTCTTCGAGATACCTCTTCTCGTCGACTACGACTTCGAACTTCAAGACGGTGCCATCCGTGGCGGGGAGTAGCATCATCTGGTCATGGATATTCGCATCCATGACACCCTTCCGAAGTCACATCATGATTGCTGAAGGTTACCGAAAGGTAAGCTTGACTTCATTCTCTGTGTTCGCGTGAAGTAACGCCTATTTCTCAAAAGTGGGCAGGAAGTCTATTCAAAATCCCGCAGCTGCGCAATGAGCTGTTGCTCGTCAGTGGAAGATACATAGATGAGCTTTTGGCCATACCGGAGCGGCAGTTATCATTCTATGGTGCCGTAGATGAGGTAACCGTCATCCTTCAATCGGTGCATTGCGTCAATATTACGCTGGCCTGACTGGACTTTTCCGACCTCATAGCTTACTCAATCGCAGTGGATCTTCGGGTCGCAAGTACTTGGGAACCCATTCCATGGTCAATTGTTATTGTCAAAGGTGATTTCCCACCGACAATCTGTGAAACAGTTTCCAGACCTTACTCACGCGTTCGACCCTTAGTTAAATCGCGACTTGCAACGCGTTTTCCCGCTCCTACATGAGGAAATATCAAAGACCTGTGTGGAGACCATGGGCTACTCAGCCACTCGTAAGCATTACCACCGCGGACATTTTATATACTCACTTGATTGCACCGTGATAGATGTTCATGCCTTTCCTTTTGTTCTTCAAGCGGTCGCTCGCATGTCAAATCGAGCCCTAGGAACATTTACTCGTCCGTACTTCGGAATAGCTTCAGATAGAGTACTCACAGCCTCCTTTACAGCCCAAAACGAGGCAGAATTGTGCCGACTATCAATGGAATTCACCGTCGAAGTCGTGAAAGCCAGTTACATCCTCTTTACACTGCCCGATCGGTTCAAGCCGTAAGAATGCTGATTTTTGCACCTAAGGCACATCATTTCTTCCCATCAAAGGTCCATTGGGGTCCGTTTTCCGGTAGGGTGCATTAGCCCCGAAAGGCCTCTGTGGGCTTGAAGTTCTCTGACTTTGACAGGTATGACGTCATCCATCAACGCGAATTCCCTTTTCGGGACACATCCGCTCGCACTTCTCAACCCCCTGATTCCATGAAGTTCATGTAGTACTTCTTCCCTCACCTCCTCTCAGGTGTGTTTGGGCTAGCTCTCTCACCGTTCCTCACCGCCCTCACCGTCCCTCATGCCCCCCGTCCGACGTGCAGATCAGCCGTATGTCCCAGGGATTGGAGTTCCCTTCCGTTCCCCCACCGCAAATCGAGCTCCCGCAAGATATCGTGAACAATACCTACCCCTTGACAGTATCGACCCAAAGGCTACAGCCTTTTCCGCTATCCGTGACAAGCTTTTTGGGCCCACCACAGGCGTAGATTCCTCCACTCCCGGTTCAACGAATCAGAAAGTCGACGTAGACGCGGCCTGCGATGATCACATGGATCCTTCTGCTCCCCCTCTCGATGCTACCGCTGCTTCAGATATTTACCTGAATGCTCCCCCTTTCGATGCTTCCGATACTTCAGACATGGACGTTGATGAAAACCAACACACTGAAGGTAGATCTCATCGTCCTCGTAAGGTGAACGATCCAGGTGTAGCCAGGGACAAGCTATACGATAATTGGAGGGCTCTGATCCCTTTACTGGTTCACCCTTGGCTAGAATTTCAACGTACGAATCTCTCGAAACCAGTTCCTCAGCCCCCACAATCAATTGTGTCAAATTGCGACGAAGGTTGCCCTCGTCAATCAATCACCGTCACGGCCCTTTTCTTTGACTGTATGCTATTTTCGACCAATCCATCCCGAACCGAATTGCTTACACCATATCAGACCACCGGAGCGTAACCGTAGACTTTTGCTCGTGCAATTCCCCGCTTGCTTTGCTTGTCGTCCACGGTCTATTTCCCTGTTCACCCACTCGGCCGAAATTGGCTGTATCCATACAGCTCTTGGACTTTTATCGCGCCCTTTTCGAGAAATCCCTTGATTCGGTCAACTCACTGGCTGGCGCGCTAGCAAACTTTTATCTGAGGCGTGGTTTCACTCTGAATAGACCCAATGTTCGTTCTCATTACGGTGCTACCCTACTCTCAGGTTGACCAATGTGTTATAGGGTGACGAAATGGTTGATCCCTTTCGTCGGGGAATCACAAACGCTATCCAATGGCACGATGCCCTCATGACGACCATTGACAAAAACGTCAAAAGCGCCATCGAAGAAAGTGATAGGATCCTCCGGTCTCACTCCCTCAAAGACCAGCGTTTTCCGTTGAAGTATTCTCGTGATGAATGTGATAGGATACTTCGCGAGCGATGCAGTGCCTGCTTTGGCGGTTCAGACGTCAATACCCCTTTCTCTATGTAAGACACGAAACATCCTGTGCCCATGTATAGTTACTGACTTTTACTACCCAGGGGCGGCGATTTTCATGTCGCTGTTGATGGAAACTTCCACCACAGACAGCGCAAAGGTGCCGCAGATACTCCTTGGTTCTACGACCCACAGTACATTCTTCCCAAATCACAAGTTGACGCAGTCGGAGACCGCATTGTTCGAGCACGAGCTCAAACGAAGCTCGACCGTAAATCTGGAAACAATACCATTCCTGGATACGTTCAGCATTGCAAGGACTCTCATCGCGCTGCCAACGAGGACTCGGCAAAATCAGACTCTGCCGCATTTGCCTCACATGGTCTGATGGCCCTCGTCTGCCGTCATGACAGCCCCCTCTTCGCTGCGAACATCGACACTCCTGGGGAAGCCCAGAAGTATGCCGTCTCTTTGATTGAGCATCTTTTTAGCCTCATTCCTCCTACCTCAAATGTCGTCGTAATATACGACATAGGCTGCGTCCTAGATCACAGCCTCAATCTAGTAAGTATACAATCGCAGCCATGTCAACCTAGACGACTGATCTGCATCGCAGCATGACATCGTATCAGACTCTATTCGATCCCGGGTTCAGTTCGCCACAAGCGCCATGCATGCATACGGCCATCAATGGACTTGTCAGCTGGAATACAATCCGAGAATGAAGATTGGACTGGGATTGTCAGATGGCGAAGGGGTGGAAAGGCTCTGGTCCCTACTCCGAAAATTGATTGGTATTACTCGGAACGCTGGAGTATATTTTTCTATGAAAATTTCCCATCAAGTTGTTGACACGCATATTAGTCAGGCCGTCGGATTTGGTTAGTGGACAGACACCTCATGTCCATTACGGCTGCAATTCGGAAAGAGCTAGGTCGCTGGATGAAAAATCGCTCCGTGAATGGCATCGACGCGAAGAAAATGGACGCTGAAAACGACCTGATTGAATGTGCGATATACTCGATGTCTCAATTGAGGACTCTTTGGGACGACCAGAAGACCAGCCAGATGTCTATGAGTTCTCGTGCGTGTCCGCCAATCATTTGTACGCTGATCGATGTACCATCCAATTATAGATGAATCCAACCAGCTCAAACGTGGCATCGACGCTGTCCTCAAGCTCCAAGCAGACCTCGAAACGCTCAGGAACGGCGTAGGTAACACCGTAAATCTGCTTAAAAAACTAGGTCAACCTCATAAAGCCCCCGGACGTGCTCCCGACATCGAATCACTGTGCGAAAAGATCGAGGACCAGATCGAAGATATATACGCCTCCTTAAATGTCCCAGTAGTCTTCCCAAAAGTCGAGAACGTACCCTTTTCAATCGTCAAGCAGCTTCTCACCATTCGTGAAATCAAAATCGGTATCAGGGAACGCGCGATAAGTACTTTTTTTGAATGGGAGCGGCTTGACCAGGCTGTAGGGGGACGAGAGGAGGCCCTCGGGACAAAGCTTCACCAGCAAACCCGAAAGGCTATCTCGAAGCGCACACCTGCCCTGAAAGCCTCCATCAAGAAGTATAATGACCACATCGATGCTTTGGAAGCTGCCCTCGAAGAACTAGAAGATGAGTCCTGTAAGGTCACAGTACCAAACAGACTACCAACTGACCTATACGAACTTCGTGATTCGGATGATCTCATGGAAGACGTCTGGATAGACGATACTCGTGAAGCACCGCTGTGGCTTACAGATGCCTCAGTTCGTAAGGGCATTCGTGCCATGCTCAAGCTGGATAGGTGTACAGAGGAGCAAACACGGCTGACGAAGGAGACCAACAATATGCTCCAATGGCTTGCCAGAGAAGTTGGTGCGACCGAATACGCGCTCCGAGACTCAAAATGTATTCCATTCCATCATATTCATTCTATCACTCGCTAATTTGAGAAGTCCAGCACTTGCGTGTGCCTCTGTCGATGCATTCCCGACAGTTACATGCCCTCCCTTCTCACTGGTCGTCTCACGTATTACCCCGGCATCGAATGGATACCCTTCTAAACAACGTTTTGGAGGCCCTTGGCCCGATCACTAACATTCCATCGGTGAAAGAGACTGGACCCGAGTTCATTATCCCCGTGATCGCCTTAGAGGAGGATGACTACCTCGACGAGGTAGCTGTGGAAGACGTTGAAGACGCTGACGCCCTTTCGTTCCGGGACTTTCTGGCGGACACCTTACTTGATGATGTTGATCAGGACACGGATCATCTTGACCATAATGTCGTGGCCACCATGGAAGAAGCGGAGTTGGCTTACTCTGACGATATGAGTAACGGTGGCTCCCCCATTCCCTTACCGCGCCTGGGTTCGCCATGGGATGGGTCGGTCACCGCTCATCAGGGACGAGTGAACGACGATACCAGTGAGGATGAAATTGAAATTGTAGGCGTCAGCAACCCCGCTACCGTGTTCGTCGAGGCCGATATCCCCGTCCTGGATTGGAATATTTCGGTGCGTCTTCGTTTGGCTCTGCTTTCGCCTTGCATAAACTCATGCCCAAGAAGTCACATATTCGGTTGGATAAGGGCATCCTCCGCGCACTACAATCTATCAAATGCAATACCTTACCCCGCACTCTCGTTGGGAACACAGATATTGTCTCATCACATGACGTCAAAACTCTGAAGTGCGAAACAGCATGGTTGAACCAAACTTGTATCAATTCATGCGTCGCTCTCCTGCAGAAGATCTGTCCAAACGGGGCTTCCTTTGCCCTGTTTGACACTTTTGCCCTAGTCTACATCAAGGCTGGTTCGGGGGACGACTTCCTATGGTCAAAATTCCATCATACCGACTTCTGGCAGAAGGATAAGTGGGTCGTACCTATCCATAGACCCTCCCCAGCATCCCATTGGGTCCTATGTGTTGCGGATTTACCCCGAATGGAATATTCTGTCTTCGATAGTTTTGGTTCCCAAATCGGCTGGACTGAAGACCTGAAGGTATGCTCTTCACTCAATTGGGTAGCCCTGACTTACGAAGTACGCTTCGGAACGAAGTTGATGTCACAACTTCTCCTTCGTTGTAGAACGATATCAAGACAGCATAATCAACCCTTTCCATATCAAGTGGAAGGGTGGACTGCTCGCCCAACATGTGTGAATACGTCAACCTGGTTCATTGGTCCATCACGCTAATGACTGGCATTTCATAGGTTAAAGCGATCCAAACAACCGATTACGATTGTGGAGTGTGGGTTATTGTCGCCATCGCATCAACCTTGCGTGGTTATGACGTTCCAGACGTTCCTGAAGGCGATATCCGCATCTTTCGGAAGATCTTTGCTTCATGGCTAGAGAGATTGCTGCCTCAATGATCACAAGACTCGGTTGATGGGGGCCTAACAAGCTTCCTGGGCGTATGTAACGTTTTGTATTTGTTTCAAATCTGCGCTCCCCATCCGGATACTACAATGTGCTTGTTGTACTTATATCTTTCTATCTAAAAAATTTCGATCAAGTATAGTGTGCCCGGTGTTATGCTCAGTCTCAAGAGATAGGTATGTGAGTTGCGCAACAAAGTTCTCGAAGTGTCCTTTCTGACCTTTAATCCCTTCGTCTGACTTTTATTCGTACCAACAGAACTAGAGTGTTTCGCGAGCTAAAAATTACATTTTCACTCAACTCCCACTTGTAATGAAACATCCCGATACATATTTCCCCCTCGGAGGCCCTAGTAGTTGATTCCGTGACCTCAATGTGTTTGATTCCGTAGGGCGCTTTACGGCGCTTAGTAGTTGATGCGACCATGTGGTCGAGATTCCAGATATCCAGATCCAGATCTGACAGGTCCCACTGAGGACATGCAGATCATCAAGAAG
Source organism: Pleurotus salmoneostramineus (assembly GCA_002583695.1). Classification (NCBI taxonomy): domain Eukaryota; kingdom Fungi; phylum Basidiomycota; class Agaricomycetes; order Agaricales; family Pleurotaceae; genus Pleurotus; species Pleurotus salmoneostramineus. The sequence goes on from BEWF01000178.1 coordinate 205,342, forward strand.
TGATGGAAAATGACATTCAGTCGCGTCGTGCTGTTGCCAAACGTGGCTTCATATAGTTGATTTGAAGTTCCAATTTCGCATTGGTATGTTTTTCTTGTTCCTCGCATTGATTTGTACTCCCCCATCGGATATTTACTCGTATCCTAGGCAGTGAGCATTTGTCGTCGTCAAGTGAGAACTTACTCGAAGTATGTTGTGCGCCTCGGGTTTTCTCGAACACAACAAAGTTCAGTGAGGTTCTCACTTTGAAGACATAACCGAGACACCATAATCTGCAAAGCGAGCAGATCGTGTGTGGTGTCGGATAACGAAGGTCGAACTCATCGTTAACTGGTTTCGTTTCGGTCGAGTATAGTGTGCCCGGTGTTATGCTCAGTCTCAAGAGATAGGTATGTGAGTTGCGCAACAAAGTTCTCAAAGTGTCCTTTCTGACCTTTAATCCCTTCGTCTGACTTTTATTCGTTCCAACAGAAATAGACTGTTTCGCAAGGTAAAAACTACATTCACAATGAACTCGTACTTGTAGTGAAACATCCCGACACATATTTCTCCCTCGGAGGCCTTAGTTGTTGATTCCGAAGTGTCCAATGTGTCTCATTCCGTCCGGCGCTTCACGGCGCTACTGAGTGTATGACCGAACCGCTCTATGCCTTTGTGATTCCATGACATACTGTCCCACCACCCATACTTTTACGGAGGCGGCTTCTGGTTTTCAACCGGCCTAGTATCTTGTTTTTCGAATAAGTATGATAGGTTTCTCGGACCTCGCAGAGTCAAATAGGTTGTCCGCGCACCTACAGTACCGACATGAGCCATGTCTTCTGCGCTGCATTGGTCTCCAGGGAAAGCTGGATGGGCAGGGATGAGGCCAAGGCTGTTCTTGAATCGGTTACACAATTGAAGGCTGCACGCAATCCTGAGGTACAAGCCCCCTGGGCTGATGCTTGGCCCCTGGCCGGCGAGGTAAGAATCGCGACGCTCAGGATCAGGTCTGGGTCCTTAGCTTTGGCGTAGCCAAACTTCTATTTCGGCACGGATAGTGTCTTGACGTAGCTAGTGAGTCCTAGAATCGAGAGCCCCGGTCCTGAGAGGATGGGTGAAGGTAAGTCACAGTGACCTCGCCCTATTCGGAGTTTGAACTGACACTGCGGGCCAGTCGTGTTTTCCGGATACCTGTCCTTCTCACTTAGAATTTCGTGGCTCATATCTCGACGAGTTCCTCACTGATTCCCTTGAGCAAAAGTGTCAAAACACTCGCAGTCGTGCGCTCTATCTGATCGATCCATAATCAGAATTTGATGAATATCCAGTCGCTTTCCTCCATCTAAAGTGCGTACACTCTCCGAACAGTTTTTTGAAAACCGGTTTACACGGCGGTTTCTTCCCTCGACCCTCCGGAGTGTAGTGGTGCAGCGCTCTCCTCCTAGTACTTGAAACTGTAATATCTTGGTGAGCCCTCTTTTGATTGCTGTCAATTTTGGGCCATTTGAGCTTGCGTATACTCACTTGAACTATTGGCACCAGCTCCGATGCGCTTCCACGTACTCCGTCATCTCCCTTTCAATCCCCTCGATTCATTGTAGTTTTTTGGAACGCGAATGGCCTCTCGATACGACGGCGAAGCTCTGAAATGATTCCTCCACCCTGTACATACTCAAAGTGCGTGCCCATTTTACTCTTCTCGTTACTCCTTCTCGAACTCGAAGCCCCTCACTTTAGGATGTCCCCTCGGCGCTCCAACTTGAATTGAGGCTGATAGACCTCGGCAACCGCAGGTCTGTAACTATCGCTGATCTTCGTCCACTGTCACCTAAGCTCATTCTCTATATTAGGTTCACATTCGCAACTCAACTCGTCCCCTCCGATGTAGACTTGCTCGCGATTTTCCCTGTTCGCATCTTCGGCTTCTTCCTTTCACAGTCGCTGGACCCGCTCCCACTACCATGCGGTGCAAAAGGGTGAGCTGTATTAGTTACCAGGTCTTGTTTCATGGGACTCATTCGGCCGTATGGGATCCAGCATCGCAGTGCGATCTCCCCTCTTCGCAACATCTGGATATATCGCTGATCAAGAGGGTAAGCTCGCTTGTCCTTCGGCTGTCACTTAATCTCATTCTCCACATTGGGTCCAAATTCGCAACCCGATCTCCCCTCTTTTCGCACCATGCGTTGTGTTATCGTTTCGGTCGTCGAATGAAACTCGTTTTCTATATTGGATGCAGACTCGCTTCCCCTGTTCGCCCGGTCGTGTCCTCGTCATGAAGAGTCAGGTTTCGAAGACCCTCGGTGCATGAGACGATGTTCCTCTTTGGACGGATCTTCGCGTAACTCAGTTCCTTCTGCCATGAACCATGTATTCTGGTGATACCTCTCCGCCACAGTAGCTTCCGGCTGCATTAAACCCTGAATTTTGATTCAGATTCTCCCGACCTTATAGCGTGTAAGAGAGATCCCCTCGGCGCTGGAGAGTTTAGTTGGTTCACCCAAGACCAGGCCCTTCTGGCGGCGACAAACGGCGCAGTCAGGCGAATGCAAGGGTATTAAGTCAGGCAGCTAGTATATGAGCAACACAACAAGCTAGGAACACACAGATAGAGCGAGATATACAGTATCTAAAGGACGACTATGAAGCGGGGATAACAGAGTATCAGGCGAGTCCAATGAGAAGGGAGTTCCTGGGTTGAATGCTACAGGAGATGAATGCAGGGGTATGATGGAAGAAAACAAGCAATGACGAGCGCGGAGTGGTGAGAAAGTGCAATGCGTAGGGTAGTTGCTAAGTANNTAAGTAAATGCAAGGGTATGATGCAACGAAACGAAAAAAAAAGTATTGATGAGTGCAGGCGTGGCGTGGCGCAGGATCTAGTAGTCAATGAGGTACTGGTGGCTCTGTGAGAAGAAGGTTAGTGAGATCAAACGCAGACAGTGAGGTTGATGGTGGCGTACCAGAGGCCTCAACGAGTCGCGATCAAGCTTCATCCTGTCGTAAAGCCCGCCCTCGGGCGAAACCTCCACGAGCTGAAGAGCTTCATGTCCTGGTTCAACGTATATGACAAACATCGGCTTGGCGTCGAAGTCATAAGCGTAGATCATAGCCCTGGGATCACCGCTGAGCATGGAATTGAATCCGCGTCTAGGACCACGGGTAATGTTATCAGTAAGGAAATGCTTGACACAGGGTAGAGGCTGGAGCTTAAAGCTTAAAGCTTCGGCCCTCCAGCAACGGTTTTGAAATGATGGGAATGACTTTGGGAGAAGGCGACAATGCTCACTGGACAACTAGAGTTTCACATTCAGTATCTTCCCTGATCCTTCCCTCATAGTGCCTGAGGGCAGTCTTGAGAATCGACGCGGCCGCATCAGCCCCAAAAACTTCGTTCGTGTAGTAGAATCGCTGGACATCGTCTTCAACAAAGCCCCAGTCATTACGTCGTGGTCGACTCATCGACAGAGTGGGTTTGCCGGCAGGATGCTGCATTGCCTTGGTCAGCAGCATTCCTGAAACCATATGAGCCACGTACCATGCGTCAAAGAGGTTGAGGATAGGTTGTGTTGGTGACGATGACAATGGAGGCGGTGGGGGTGAGAGTGAGAGCGAAATTGTTACTCATCGTTTGTACAGGTGCGTGCCGGCGACCAAGCCGACGAAGATACTTAGAATGAATAGAATTGTCCTGGTATCCGTGATTTTGAGGGCATTTCTGGTGAGTCAGAGTGTGACTGTCTGGATATTGTAGGCACTCTTGGGAGTCAGACTGAGGCTGGTTGGACGTATCGGGGACGCGTGCGGTGCCATTAAAAGGTCTTCATGTGATAGCTGGGACTGGAGCATTGACTTGGATGGTTCGAATGCGATGTTCAAGTTGACTTGTTGTGGCGGCATTCATTCAGTCCCTGCGGGCCGGCGGTTTCCAGCGACTCCTATCCCCTGACACTCTCCTCTCGAACTTCACATCATCGGCTCTCCATTCCTATCCTTTATCATCGTCCAACATCTACACTACACTACTCCCAGAAGAAACTACCTCACTCTTTGTCAGCGGTAAGTTCAGGGAGATGAGGGGAGCAAGCTGTAGAGATTTTCTCAGCTATAACTCGTAGCCGATTCGTTTTCAGTAGTCGGTTGGACTGTAGGAGCGCGACTTCTGCGTACATACCAACGAGCCAGTCACATCCATCTCGGATCTACGCAACGTCGTAATTGATAAGGAGCCATTGAAGGAGAGATACAACCGTATAAATGGCGACATATTACTACCGTAAGGGAAGTGGAGTCACGAGGAAGATGGCCAAAGACATTATGAAGGAAGTGAGAGAAAGACACTGGAACAAGCTTGATTCAGCTAGGAGCATCGCAATTTGGTGAGCTAGTCACATGCATTCGCACAGAGAGTCGACTAAGGACGAATTCAAGCGAAAGAACGCACTCAAAACATGACCATCATACGATTCGAGGCTACAACGCGGCAGGCTGGATGGTTCTCACTCTACACGTATACAGCGACAAAGAGAAGGACGAGAAGTATGATACGAGCATAGATGACTTAGCGCAATGGGAGGTTGAACGTAGGACCGAAATACGGTACTTCTTCAACAAGGACAACTTCAGGAGGGTAAGTACAGATCAGAACCACGAAGGAGAGACACGACTCATAGGCGAGGACCCGAAATAGGTTAGGAATAAGAAGACCTGAAAGCATTTTAGGCCAAATTCCGACGCGAAGGACGACAGATGTGCGGCTTTGGATATCTGCAATACTATTCCACCAACACGACTACACGGAGTATCAGACTTGGATTTTGGGCAAGATAGCACGACTACACGGAGTATCAGTCTTGGATTTTGGGCAAGATAGTCTGTAATAGAGGATGGAGGCATGAGAGAGGGGAATAGAGGTACGGTAGACACGAAGGAACTAGCAAGGGGATGTCAAAGGACGGAGCTTCGCATGGTATGTTGAAAGCATATAGTGATTGATCTACTAGTAGCAGATGACTGGAGTAATTGGAGAACACTTTGAAATTGAGGTCCTCTGGTCTACCTTAAATACGGTAAAACCGGGGTAAATGGCATACTGGACATAGAGGGAACAAGGAACTGGATGGTTTCGCATTTGCCAGGTAGGGAAGGAGACAAAAGGGTGGCATAAAGGAGACGGAAAGGAGGGGAAAGGAGTGGTGGAACGGGCGTATTCTAGAATTTCCACGGGGATGGCCATGATACATGATACTCATCATCGATGTGGATCAAGTCGGTGTCGATTGAGGATACTATGTTACAGTATTTTATAGGTGGTGGTCGTCTGCTACGCTCATATGGGGCTGGTCTGTTTCCTCGCCCTCGTCACCTGGTACCATTCCTTAATTCTCGCCGTTCGCCGAATGGTTCTTCAGCCAAGAGATATCCTGGATGGGCGATGTTGAACGCAACCAAGGCAAGGACAATCATGGCTCCGTCGAAAACATCTAGAATTAGAGTCAATAACTAACGAATCGAGGAAGGAGATCAAGCGCGGAAAGACGTACTGAAATACCACTCTGTGATCATGGTATGACCTCCCCAGCCCTCGAGTAGCTCAATGGTACGGTCAACAGGTCTGAGAACCGGCGGATAAAAAGAGATGAGTACACCGTCGCACATCTGAGGGTCAAGGTTTTTTACCTGATGACCAAGCATACTATACTGAATATAAGAGCGCCAGTGAGCATACGAAGGCGGTGGGTCAAGAACCCCGACTCCATACCGTGCTTCTAGTCACTGGCTGAGGGTCAGAGCGACAAGGCCCCTCGTAAAGGAGGGAGGTACTCACGTTTGTGGGGTCCGAATTATTGACGATAAGGCCACCGAGCATTTGGACCACGAATCCCAGTATATCCTAGGGTACGTTACGGTCAGTAGTAGGACACACATGAAAGTTACTGAATAACGCACACATCCCAAGAAGGTCCAAGTTTCTGTGGCATCGCGTGCAACCGAGTTTTGGACAGGGTTTCCTGCACCGACAGAGGTCCCGAAATTGATGTGACCATATAAAGAGCTAAAAGTCAGGTTAGAACGCCCCAAGATCAGCGGCTGGGGTACAGAACTCACTGGGGACGACACAGGTCTCCGTTCGTACCGGCGGGTTGGGGCTCGAAAATTAGGCCATGGAGACGGCAGAGATAGATGGAGTAGCTGTAGCAAGACAGAATGCGAGTCAGAACTACCCCAGAGGAAAGCCTGTAGTTAAACTCACCTTCCCGAGTCTGGGCCAGGGAGCCATTCCTGCGTCAGGTGCAGGAAGAAAAAGGTAAGGGAGAAGGTGAACAGGCAGGGAACGGGCAGGGAACAGGCGGTCACGAGCGCTTGTGCTGACAAAGCAAGCGCTCGAAAAAGCACCCCAACGAAAAATCCCCCAATCAAAAAGCAGTTTCCACCCCTTTGTCCACCCCTATGTGCCAACTTGACGAAGCCGCCTTCTGCCCAGTATCACAAACATAGCTCCACGCTCACTTCTATCTTTTCAAAATGGCCCGCGGTCGTCCCCGTCTATACCACACCGCAGAAGAGAGAATGATGGCTAACCGAGCCAAGAGCACCCGAAGCTATCGCAAGTGAGTGCCTCACATTTAGCGAGCATGCCCAAGCATATCCTGATTCCTTTACTCTTAGGCGTAAGGACCCACTCAACATTTCCAAACCCGTTCGATTCCGACACAGGCCCGAGCGGTGCCATACCTCCTCTTCGTCTCGATTTGACCCGTCCTTACGTCTATTTAGGAAAGGTGTCATCCCTGGATCGACACAAGTCGGCCTCCCTGAAGGGTGCGTTTTGTACGTTTGTCGCAATTGGACATCAACCCTGATAATTTCTCCTAGCATCGACCCCACTGACTTAGCTGGATGGATGGCGTTACTCAGGGACACCCAACAAAGATACGAAGACTACACGGGCGGATGCATTGGCCGCTACGTCGATAAACTCAGCATCAGGTATCTCAACAAGATTCGGTCTCAAAACATCTTCGACGATGCCTTGATAGAGATCGGTGCCTTTGATAAGGTCATTGCCCGCTGTCACGCTAGTGTCCTACGGGTCGCCGGAGTGGGGGCTGAGTTGCAGTCAGTTGAGTGCATCCAACGAAGAGTGTGGGCCTGCGAGGCAGCGGTAGAAGACGCATATACGTACGCATTGGGTGGGCGTTCCGAATTCACAGAAATGCGGGAGAAGGGGCAGTTGTTATATCAAACATACCAGACCTAGGACTTGCAGATGTATTCACTCAAGCGAACCTCCAAAACACATCCTTCCATGCAATGACGCGACCTGACCCGAACAGCTGAGTTGAGGGGGAAATCGAGTGACCACTGGTGAGAGTGGCGATGTCGTTTTTTTTGTAAGATGATTTTTTCGAGACAGCGGCTTCCAACGAGGCCGATTTTATGCCAGTTTAACAGGCCTCTTAGCTCGCGAGGATCAGGAAGACTCTGATTCAACCGTCTCGCTGTCATATTGGATTATTCGGGATCATCGTCCCTGTCAATATTACCATCACAACTGACGTGAATGTGAGTGGTTGGGCGAGGGATCAGTCGTGGAGACCCTTTTATGATGTGCTGGCGGGGTGTTGCAATCTCACTTGCCATAAGTTGGCTCATTGGGGGGTTCACAGATATATGTACATTTGGGGGGGGAGGCGGCAGCTAGGACAAATGAGGTGTATGTAATGTTTACGGGGATGATGCGAGATCGGCGGCGGTGACACGATGGGTCGACCCTTCGGCGACGCGAGAGACAAAGTACTTGTACGCGGCCATTTCATCGTCAAAGCCTTTACAGTGCCACAGCCGGCTTGGCAGTCCTTCAACGAGGGGTTCGGTATTATCCCTGAGCATGGGTCAGAAGGATGACGGGTAACCGGTAAAGGGTTGCAAGGTGACGAACCAATGATGGTATATGCCGATCTGACGGCCTTTCGTCACGGCGTACCACTCGTATTTACCTCTCCTGTATGGGGAGGCGAGAGCGGACGAGGAGGCAGAGGCTTGACGCACGGGCGTACGTGGTACCTCGCGTGCGATAACGCGCGACGCAACGGTTGGGGTGCTACTCGAGGCATGGGGCATGAACGACTCCTCATCAGGGCTCTGAACCCTGACGAGGGTCAGGATAAAGTTGCAATTCGGGCAAGGATAATGTGCTGGGACCAAATGAGTTAAATGTGCATCACAAATCAGAGTAACATCAATTTACCCTGAGGTACGGCCTCCATGCCATCTATTTCCACACGTGCAATTCGACCTGGACGTGAGGTACTGGCTCCAGACGGGGAGGTCGAGAAGAGTGTGGCACTGGGGAGGGAGGGCGCAGGGGCGGAGGAGTCGGAGGTATGATGAGCTTGGGCTGCCCTTGCAGCGGCGGCGATGTCCTCGAAGCGAAGTCCAGCGAAGAGATCGCTGAGGATTTCGGGGTGCATTTGGTGGTCCTGGTCCTTGTGCATTGGTGTGCGACTGGCCCAGTCGCACCGTCCCAGACCCTTTTAACTGGAGAGATGATACGTACTTCTCCGGTCGGATCTATGTGGAGACGAAAAGCTCATCCTCGTCGTGGGTTGAAAAAAAGAAGACTGTCATGTATACTTACCCCCGGCGGAAGTGGATCCACCATCCAAGCGGCTTCAAGAAGGCTTTCTTATCTTGCACATCTACTTGAAGAAAACGTCCTTGACTCGCGAAGCCTGCAGGTAGTCGGGCCGGAAGTTTGTGTTTCACCTTGCCTTCAAAAACGGGGGACGTTAATGAACAAGCTCTTGGATTCACAGAGTAAGATCATATGTTCAGTGGGTTCTTGAGCGTTCACTTCGGCCTCAAACAGTGAAAAGAACGACATGCAACTGGAGGAAGTGTAAGACAGACTTATTGTGACAAGTGGAGTCGATTACCTTGCTTGCTGCGTGATAGGCCTCGGCGAGCCTGCGAGCAGAACAAAGCCTATCTGAGGACAAGGTCAACGAAGTGGCAGCAATTTGATAGCTGTGAGAGTGATTACGTGATGTAGTCGAAACTTGGTTCAAACTTGGTTGTAAGCATCGGGCAGAACTTCAGAGACAATGCAAAGCTAAAACAAGCCCTTGAAACAAATATTGGGCGAAATCAAGTCTCCTCACTCAGCTCGCTTTAGTTCAGATGAGGATTGCGGCCACTTGAGTGCGAAAAGGGTGAATTCCCCTAAGAGCCCCTTTGTTTCTCCCTTTTCATCATGCCTCGTCCTCGTCGCATGGCGACGATTACTAGCTGGACGCTTCCGAGTGACTGTACCACAACAAGATCCACAAAACCGTGCTCGGAATTGGGCAAGCAAAGCACATTAAGCGCCATAGGCAGGTAACGTCTAGCTTCCAACTTCAACTCTAATTTAGCACAGGTAAGCTACTACTGGTCGTCCTCAATCTCGCATACATGCTCAGCAAAGCACGCGCCCACCATCAATCTTGAGCAGCCTGGGCATTTCACGAACATCCCCAAAAAATCTGCGTTTTGAACACCACCGTGACTCAGGTTCCAACGTGATCGCAAACCTCCACAAGGATCGCTATAGTGGTCACCATGATCGACAAGAAGAGGGGTGACTGGTCTGGTGGGGACTGTCTCTGTAGGTGCTCAGGCAGGACCAGTGACTCGGACGATTTGGTGGACGTACCTGGTACCTCGTCGTCGGGCACAATGATGGGATCAGCAGCAGTACCTTGACCTTCATAATGCTCAGTTGCATCGTCAATAAGGATGGGACCAGCCGCGGTGCCCTGTCCTATGCCAACGTGAGTATTCACGTTTTCGACTCGGAGGCTGCTGGTGACGACTGGGACTTTGTGGGATGAATGCAGGTAGTAGCGGTAGAGCACAACAATGGAATACATACCGCGTTCCGGGTAGTAATGTTTGGGGGCGGCGTAAAATCGTCCTGACCGGAGGACATCGGTCACTGAATCTGGGACTTCGATCAGCCTGGCTTTCATCTCTCAGCATTTGTTTCGCTTACAGAAGAAACTGCACCGATACAGGGTTTTTGCACCGCACGCTGCAATGGTGTGTCCTTGCAGAGGCGAGGACGGGACGGCGTAGGTAGAGAGGGTGGCCTCTACGTCATGGAAACACCTTGGCAAATCAAACGTATGGGTTCGGGAATGGCGGCATAAGCCTCCTGGGGCGATGGGGAGACCAGCTTCGGTTATGGGACTATGAAAAGACGGTAAGCGTGTGTATGTATGTGTGGGATGCGTGATGAACTTGCTATGGTTTTACGACCACACTCATGGCGTCCGCGGAATAGGTCAAAAAATCCCCACGCGAGAAGACAACGTCTGTCTGGAGTGCAGACCACACGGAGGAGGGCGCGCAATTTGGAATGACTGCCATCGACGGTGGGAAGGGGTAGGCGTTGGCGTTGAGTTATCGGGTGAAAATTCCGCCTCCATTTCTAGTTGGGAAGAAATGCTTGAGACCATGTTGTTCGACTTCGTCCAAACCCCGTTGCGACGGCTGGACGAAAAGTTCCGACTTGAGCTTCATTGACTAATGGATCTTCGGTCTCATGTCACGACCGATCAAGCTCATGGATCGTTTCAATCCATGGCCACACCCACGGAGCAGCCTTCAGGTTTGAAGCTCAATCACCGAGGGGGTTTGATCCTCGCAACTCGTGCCACAACACGTTTCGAAAGGAACGTCTACACTTCCTCACCCACGAAGGTTCGCGATCTTCCCTTGTTGGCATCCGAAAAGTCAGTAAACCCAGTTTGGAAGTTTCGCGACGGCAGCCAAAGCCATTCAGCATGTGGACCTTTCAGGCCGTAGACGAGATATTCCATTGGAGTGTATCGTACATGCTATTTGGTCCAGACTTTTGACAGTGGTTGTTGACTCAAATGGGTCACTGAAGAGGTTTCTTGTGCCCGAAACACCAAACGAATGAACAGAGGGCTGTACTAGCGAATGACGGCGGCGTAGCCTCTACAAATGGCATCTTCGAGTTCGTACTTGGCCGACTCGAAGTTGGCGGCCTCCTTGTAAAGGTTGTGGGGGACACCCACGAGAAGAGGACGGATTTCAGACCTAAGGCCAAGCATGCAACAAAGCCCATTGAGATTGTTGGAAAGGGACTCACCACCAGCAAAAAATCCCCACGTCCGACCCGCGGATTATGATGTAGCACCTGCGCAACGGCCTCACGCTGGGTATCGTAAAGTCGTAACCCAGGCCTATTCTCCAGATGCCTGTGAAGTTGACAGGAGGAGCGTCGACATGAAATGGGAGACCACGTAGAAATGAGGGCTCGCTGCCAAGTTCTACAGGATCCTCTTCCTCCTCTTCGAGGTCGCTCTCACCTGCGGCTGGCGGATGACCTGCCGATGTGGAGGGAAGTTGGGTCGTGGGATACTGAGTCGTCGGGGAGGTAGGTCCCAGATCTATCAGGGTCAGTGTAGTGGACACGGGTGTGGATAAGACCGTGTCGATGTAAGGGCCACCTAAAAGCGAGCCCGTGTGGTTGTTGCGGTGGATGGGTTGCTCGAACTCAGATAAAATGTCAGTTGAAAAGACCGTTGTCGGGTCAGAGAGGTGCCTACCTCTCCCTGTGTATGCTCCATAACATTCGCAATGGCATAAAAGGCGTCGCCGCACGCGCGAGCGTGCGCAGGATTAAGGGCAACCCTTGAAATCAATTCCGCGAGCTCTAAAGAAACTCATGGTCAGTGACTGATTAGACGTATGAATTGAGGAATAGCGCTCACCAATGGCAAGATCATTGGAATGGGACTGGGCGCCGTCAAATGAGCGGTTTGTGTTGTTCATTTTTGAGGAGACTAACACACTGGCGTCATCTACACCACCTCCTTTATAGTAGGACCAACGACGAGGAAGGCAGTCTAAGATTGCACAGAACAAGTCTCCTGAAGCAGCGGAAAGTGACAGCTGGCAGTAGAGCGTCTGGTCACATGTTTCCAAAGCATTCCATACGTGTTTAGGTACAGCAGCAATCCTCGGACAGCCAAAAGGAGGCTTAGAGTCTGTTGGGCGGTCGAAGGTTGCACTGGCGAAATAGAAAGTTTCTTTCTTCGCTCCACTTCGGACCGTGGGGAAAGTCTGAGTTACCGCTCCTTTTTTCAAAAGTGTCATTATTAATAATTACTGCGACAAGATGTACGAGCAAGTAGATCACCTGAGGAATCCAGTCGTGGAGTTCGCAGGGAAACTTCGAGGGGAGCAGCGATGATCGTCCAGCTCTGCATCAGCTCGTGCCTTCTGATTGCACTCTGATCCGACGCATGCCTTCGACCATCGACGGACTCAGAGTTGGTTCAAACTTCAGAGCTTCAGACTCGGGAAGATTCTGAAGCTCGGTCGTGTGGAAAAGTAATCCCTTGTCTTGTGCACACTTCCTCAGGCCTCATCAATTGACCAACATCATGTCCGCCCCAGATTCAGGCGACCTTCACCTTGTCGACGATTTACCGTTACCATCTGGGTAAGGTTTACCATAGACCAATCCCTACTAGTACGGTATCTCACACCGCTCCAGGTATCCATCGCCTTTCCATAACGCCGTCCACGACCTATGCCTGGATTCCCTCCCATTTTTCTACCCTATGGAGGGGTTAGAGCATCATCTTACAGTACGTCCCTTCGATGAATGGACAAATATGATCCTTCCCTCACTATTCCTCGTTAGCCGGATAATCAAAAATTCCTTGATAATCTCTTGTCCCCCCGCCTGTGCTTGAGTTTGAAAACTTGGCTTTCTTGTCCGTCCAGTGGCGCCATTGGTGCTACTCCTGGAGCTGCGCTTTTCACGTTAAGTACTCTGTCTCTCTTGGCACATCTTAACGCCCCCCCCATCCTATCTCGACCCCTCTGCCCCCCTCAAATACAGCCAGCCAACTCGTGCCCCCTCCAAAAGCACTACCTCAAGGCGGTTGAATCTTTGTATGCTTGGCCCTCAATCATCCATAAATTCACTAGCAATTCCCCCAATCCCCCCTCGTTCCAACTCATCAACAACGATGCCTCCCATCCACTCGATGCGCTCGTCACAGCAGCTGAGAGAATCCATATGCAAAATGCCATGGACAAGACTATGGCAAACATCCTTCTCGCGGCATTGGGTGTACGCCTTGCTATGGAGGTATTCGTGCCTGCATATGTTTTCGCCGCCTTTTCTCACGATCAGAGCCCACTAGTCGTTTCCCATTCCCGATACTTGGTCTGAACTCGATCAGTGCGATGTCCCTCCCGAATTTGTTACTTGCTTTCGTCGACTGAAGAATACCGGTGTTCATTCTGGACCACGACTGATCCTTATGCCTCTGCACCTCTCCTTGTCGCTTTCTCCCATCCTGCTGCTTCTCCCCAAATCGTTCATCAACAAAAGTCTATCTAGGGCATGGTTGTACAAGGTGTGCGATTTGAACGTTCCCCTACATAACTACCCGGAGCTTAAGATATATTCACTTTTAGATGTGGCTCCACCTTGGCTCTGACCGTCCAGACTGTATCTCGAAGTATGAGCGCATCATCTGGACAACAGTCTATGATATTGCACGCTCCCCTACGGATCTCCAACCTATCTTAACAACCATGCGTGCTTGTTTGAAGGAGGATACTCCCGTCTCCCGAGAAGATAGCAACTTTTTCCAGCAACTCGAACCCATCGTCATCGAATCGTCCTCTAATGTGACCCTTCCTGGCAGCTCAAACCTTCCGGTTACACAGCCGACTGTGAGCCAAGCTCCGTCGGCCGACCAAGCCTCTCTCCCTCCGTCTCTTCCCTTGTTGCGTCATATTGCCTCACCCCCTGGTCCCCCTCCTCCTCCACCCCTTAACCTTCCGTCGCCCTCTCCTCCACAACCGAACGATCCTCCGTCATCTCCTCATTCATCTCCTCATGGATCTCCTCTTCATTCAACCTCTCAACCACCCCCCCTTAACCTTCCGTCGTCTTCTCCCCGTTTAGTTCATAAAGCCCTCGACGCACCATTCGCATCACCTTCTTCTCCCACCCCCCAAACCGGCGACAGCATTCCCCAGAAGCCCACTTTGCCCGCACAAAGAAATACTCTCATAACACCCACCCCCATATCCCTTCCTCGAAAGAGGCTACATCCTAGCTGTTCTACGGACGGCAGTAGCGAAGAGGATTCTGGCATCGTTTCTACAACAGAGAAGGCAACTGATGACGAAGAGAGCGATGACGACAAAACCGAAGACCTCGCGGATGGTTCTCATCGCGCAGACGTACCGCACCCTCGCCCTCGACGCAACACTCAGCCCATAGACCCAATGTGGTTCAAAGTCCCAAGGGGCGTCAAGAAACGTCGCACCTCGTCCAGGGCATATGCGACTCTAACCTCCAGTACAAACTCAACTGAAACGCTCAGCAACATTGTAAGTGTCTTCACGCACAATATCTCAGCCGGCTCTCATCGCCCTAGTAGCAATTTGAAGTCGAGGTTCCAGCCATTTTCGATACGCGGGGACAATTGGTGCATGTACGACCCAGCGTCCGCGTACGTGCCATGGCAATTGATGGTGACTTGAAGCTGAACTCATTCGCAGTACCATCAAGACGGTCTTGTCCTTCAACAGCTCTTTATAGGACTTCTCCGTTCGTCGGCGTCGTTTCCTCCCCAATATACTTCCGCACCACAAGGCCGAGGTCTCATGATACAAACCTTGACCTTCACTGCTTACATGAGCTTGACGATCCATGAGTTTGATGCGAAAATGGGGCGAGGGCCCCTGCTTGTAAGCGATGTGCCACGCTCAACCCGTCCCCAATCATTTCGTCATGCCATCGAATGTATGGATAGACCCTTAGACACCGAGGTCGCCTGCCAAGGTAGCCTCAATATCTTCTTACCTCATCCATCCGCAATCCTGACGCTTCCCTAGAGTCGACCTCGCTTTCGGATACCCAGCGAATCCAGAAGTGGAAAAGTTCAACCTTGCTTGAGCTCATCAGAGTTTGCGAAGAACCGACATCCATCGCGATGAAATACGCTCCTCTTCCTGGGCCCCATGCTAGTGACGTGCCCTTTGTATCTCAAGACACCCTTGACCGTATCTGCTATCGAGGCACATGGAAATATGGTGACACAAGGTCATTCCCTGATATGTCGTTCCTTCACTGGACCACCGTAACCACTTCTTGGGATTTGACGCCTGTCCACGCCCATGGCGATGGCTATGGTTCTGTTATTGTGCCTGCTTGGGGGAGGACGCTCTATGCTGTATTTCGTCGCAAGGGTGACACGGAACGCTCTCAACCGATTGCCTGGACCAACCCACTCAGCATCCTTTCCTCCTCGGATTATGAAATAGATTATGTCATTCTGGAACCAGGCAACGCATTGTAAGTTCCGCCCTCAGCCTGCTATCCATTCCTCCCTCTCATTTGTATGTTACCAAGATTTTTGCCTGGCGGATGTCCATTCATGGTCGTTACTCTGGACCAGCCAGCCGTAACGTACGGTTCATATCTCTATCTAGGTGGTTTGATGGTCCAGCATATGTTTGGTTTATTGCACTCTGCTGCATTTCCGGCAAGTCTGGATATTTTCGAACATGACACTACCATCCGCATTATCAGCAGGATTGTCTCCATGTACCAGAAATCCTGCGAGAACCCTTCCACTTATCCCTGTTGGTCCTCTCCACTTATATTCATCTATCTGTTCTCAAATTGAAAATAGCTAGAGCGCAGAGTCATTTGCCTCTTCTTACATCGTCACTCAGTCCGCAGCAGTTCCTCATCGTCTGCGTGGTCAGCAGACTGCTCTCCTGGCTCTATCCGCAACAATCCCCGGAGGATGCTTCCATCGCGTCTTCAGCTTCTCTCCAGTGTCTCCGCCTCCTGGATTCGCGTTGGCTTTTCCTCGATGAACAAGGAGACAAAATGGGTTTCTTCGATGAGATCTATATCCCCTACCTCCATCACGTCTGCCGGGTTTTCATCACACTATCAGCGTTGAATTTGAAAGTTTCTTTCGCTAAGCTTACTTCGTTGCGCAAACCAGCCTTGTTAGAGTTCGTACCCGAGGCTGATGGGTTTGACGATGTCGCAGATTGGGAGGATATTACCACTATCGACGATGAACGGTTGGATTTGCGAATTCAAACATCATATACTTTTCAAGTCGCAAAGTCGCAATGATTTCTCCTTTGTGTTACTACCTATGCATGAATGATTATCCCCCTTCATTGTGAGAAATCTCCAAACTGGGCAATGGGTCGCGATGTTCATCTGAACATTAACTCCCAGCTCGTATTGAAACGATTGAACAACAATCCACAACCTAATGGATCGGCTTGCCAACGAAACCTTGGATCGAATACACCATCTTCTCCCTATCTGGGAGACCCAAAATTTTCGAAACTTATGCCACCGAAACCATGCTGTCCTCCCCCTCCACCCACGCATCAGACCAGTGTTGGACTCCATCAGGCCTTTCTTTAGGGACGCTGAGAAGTTCCGTGAAAGGTGCCTGCGACAATTTAGCTGTCTCATAGCTGGTATCATCCCTTTCCTCACCATGGCAGGTCTGCCTATTGGCGGTTCAGACATCTTGGACCTGTACGTTACGGCTGAAGATGCCTCGCCTCTATGTACAAGCTTGGAGGACCTTGGGTGTCAGTTCTTTGTCCAACGCGACGGCACCCTCCCTTCTTCGAAGCTACTCTCATCTAGTAATAAGTACTTCGACAATCTGGCCGAATCCGATTGGGACCGAAAGGGTCTCCCTCCCGTCTTCTCCCCACCATCAGCCTGTAATATAGTGATTGAGGAGGTGGGCTTTCCTGGTCCCCCCAGTCTGGGATCCACCGCTGCTAGGGAAGGGGGAATCGATCAAACACTGATCATCCTCCCGGTATTGACGCCAGAAGGAAGGTGGCTCAGAGTCCATGTTTTGAGGTCAGGGCGACCCGTGATGGAATGCATCTATCTTATGCCCTCTAGTGCGTGCTGAGCTCACCTCTTTCGCTCCCCACCACTTATACTCCTTCAGCTGCTTACCTTCACTTCATCGATCACAAACAAATATTTTCCTTCTCAATGTCATTGACCTTTATTGCGGGACTACACGTTCCCTTCAATACTCATCTGACTTTCACACCCATCCCATGGCCACCTCCATTCTCATTCAGATGTGTTGCGGATCAACTTTCATACCTCCCATATAGGCGCATCACTGGACAGGGTCTTCGGCAACAAGTATGGACCAAGCCTTGGGAGGTTGACGGGCGGGAATCCTTGGTGAATCCTCGAAGTCCAGACCAGAATGACAGGCCATATAGCCAGGTGGACTTCGAGATTGTCAACATGACATCCGAAATGGGATGGCAGACTGTTGACGGCGAGGACCCCAATCTAGATATCCTGGAATTATACTCGCACCCCGAGATGTTGAGGACAACTAGTAGAGAGATCTCTTACGAAACCGAGTTGGATATACGCATCAAGCCCACTGGAGGCTGGTGGTGATGGTCATAATGGTCATATTCGTATTCTCAAAGTATGACATATCCTTCTCGAATCTCCATTTCAGCCGTGTATGATTGTGATCATCAGGTAGAGCAGTGATTTAGGCCGTCACTTCACATGGGGGTCGAGGCAGGAAGCTGCTGTATAAAAGAGAAACTCTTGAGATATGAGTTCCGAGGTTCTGGGCGAGAAGTCCAGGTATCAAAACGACTTGGGCAGTTTAAACCCCGATTAGGGCGAGGTAACCGCGACTTGACCGCGACTTACCTTCATCCATGCACTCAAAACCGGGGCTCTGGATTCTAAGACTCACGAACCACAGAATAACACGATCCGTGCCGAAGGGAAAGTTCGTCCGCGCCAAAGCTAAGCACCTAGAGCTGATCCTGACCGCGACTATTACTTCCTCAAGCCTCATCGCGGGCTTGTACTTCCAATGTACTTCGGGATTTTTCTGTTCCATTCCTGTCCAACCAGCTATTTCGCAGAGCAGAAGGCACGCCTCATGCTGATACTGAAGGTGTGAGGTACTCCTTCTCGAACTCGAAGCCCCTCACTTAAGGTTGACATGTTGACACCTGGCGCTTCAACACGACTTGTCACATTGAAACATCAACAAGGGAGACCTATACTTAGATCACTGGGAGGCTTCTCAGCCCACCAGCACGAAGCCGCACTGGTGGCAAACACCTCCATGCAGCGCTCATTTCCCATCATAAATTTGCATCGAACCACTTGCAAGACCAAAAGGTCCCTGTCTCGATGCCAGAGGGGAATTCCAAGCCCGCACCTGCCTCTGATTGGGGTTCCCTTCAGATGGACGTCACTCTCACCCCGGGAGAGTTCCTTACCTATTCTGCCGATGACAAGAAAGTCATATCGATGCCATAGTGAGTACCGTTCTCATCCTATTATCAGCCTAGATGACGGTTGCCTTCAGCCCCATCGCAGGAGACGGAATGCCAGTTGACCCAAGCGTCCTCGTGCTTCATACTCTGATTCGCTGCTTTGAACCCCCACGATGCTTCCACGACTCCCAAGTCTGCATCAGAGTCGATTCCACCCCCAACTCCCCATACAATGGGCACATTGTGGCCTCTTGTAATGCGCTAAACAATCAATGTCCTTTCTTTTGTAGGTCGCTGGTGACTGCACTGTTGGTGGACCATTCTGACACTGAGCCTAGTTGATATCACGGCCGTCGTGGAATCCCCATCATTCACCACGATTCCAAAACTTGAATATCCGCGTCGCGCCTTGCCTCCCTTGCCTCCGGTGGTTGAAAGTATGTATTCCACCACCATACTCCCAACGTTTCACCCAAGTCGTTTTTTCTATCAAGCATTGCGCGTCTCCCATGGGTCAAGACGCGGTGGCCTCAAGCCTATCTATGTAATTGAAGACAGGGCGCCACCACCAAGTACGTTAGTTTTCAAAGCGAGTATATTTGTTCAACCGATATTTGTAGACCCACTCCCGATCAGCCCCGTACTGGTCTCCCATGGCAAACATTATAGGCAGCCACAGTCGAAGGCTAGTACCAATGGTGGTCTGCGCTCAATATGGCAGCTTAGCGAAGGCGGAGTGTCCTACGCAGACTTCATGACAGTAATACTGGTTGGAAT